>OX465090.1:20068910-20104737 GCA_949987675.1 Chymomyza fuscimana
CCACCCGCAGTATTTCTGGTAATTTTCGAAAATGTTCTACAAAGCTGTAGCTTATGCTACATAGTCAGAAGTCAAAATATGAAATAATTTTGAACCAACAAGCATATTTGAAGTAACTATTTCATCGATGAGAATGAAAAATATTTGTTCTTCTAGTTTTTCTTTCAAAAACAAAAGACAACCCATGTATACATATTCATTAAAGCAACATCGGCAGACGGGTTCGATATTACGGACACAGAGGAGCAATTAGAGCGATGGCGTCAGTTTTTTAGTGCGCAAGCGTCTAACTCCCTAGGAGATGACACAAATGAGCCCATGGCTTTAACTGGTGTCCGTCGAAATCCTAGACGAGATATACCCACCGACCCCCCAACGTATGATGAAATCCTGCTGACTTTGTCAATGCTGAAAAATGGCAAGAGCAATTACTCCTTTGATAAGAACTGCGTGGCTTAACAATTGTCTCCCGTCTGACTGGAAGAAGGGTGTAGTTGTAACGCTTCCCAAACGCGGGGACCTTAGTCATTGCAAAAATTGGAGAGGCATAACCTTGTTGAAAGCAATAATTAAGGTAATGGCAACTTTGCTGTTAAACCGAATCTCACCCATACTGGACTCCATTTTGCGGAAAGAGCAAGCAGGCTTTAGGCCAGGTCGCTCGTGTGTCGACCACATAAACACATTGCGCGTTATTATCGAACAAAGTGCAGAGTATAACGCCAGTTATAGAGACAAGGTGTGGAATGCGCTTCTATGAAAAGGTATCCCTGAGAAAATAGTCGGTCTCATACGCGAACTTTACACAAACTCTGAGTGCACAGTCCGTTTTTGTGGGAAAGATAGCCATCCGTTTACAACAACAGCTGGGGTGAGGCAGGGCTGCGTATTATCACCAACATTGTTCCTTATCATTCTGGACACCGTCTTGGAGGCGACTAGCCTCGAAGCGCCGATAGGGATTCGCTGGGGCTTACATGAATACCTTGGTGACATCGACTATGCAGACGACATATGCTTCATGTCGCACAGCTTCGATCATATCAAAGCCAAGCTGGAGAGATTAGTACTAAATGCAAAAAGCGTCGGCCTGCGCATAAATATAAAGAAAACCAAGCTTATGCGCATTGGTACATCTAACACCACTCCACTGGTTGTCGGAGGCGATGTCATCGAGAACGTGGAAAGTTTTGAGTATCTTGGCAGCAAAATTACCAAAAATGGCGGCTCTGATGCAGATATTGGTGATCGTATTAACAAAGCACGAGTTGCATTCCTCGCATTACATAAGATATGGCGATCACGTAACATTTCATATCGGACCAAATTGCGAATTTTTAACAGCAGCGTTAAATCCGTACTTTTGTACGGCTGCACAACCTGGAGCCTAACGCAGCTTACCATTGGAAAGTTGCAGACTTTCATAAACCGCTGTTTACGAAAAATCTGGCGTATATTTTGGCCAAACCAAATAACAAATGAGGACCTCCTATCGCGATCGAACGCCATCCCAGTCCAGCTAGAGATACGGAGACGCAAATGGACATGGATTGGTCATGTTTTACGCCGGCCTGCCGGTGACATTGCACGATCAGTCCTAGATTGGAACCCGCAAGGGCAGCGGAGTCGTGGTCGCCCAAGAAATACCTGGATTCGGTGCACAAAACAGGAAATAAATCTGGCCCACATTTCGTGGATCCAAGCAAAAACCCTAGCCAGAAACAGAGGAAGATGGAAAGAGATTGTCGATGCCCTATGTTCACTTTGAACGTTTTTGATTAAGTTATTGTTATTATTTATTTATTACCAGTAACTTCTAGCAAAATAAAGGACATATATATATAAAGCAACATCTTTTTGCCAAATTTACTTGCCTTAATGCAACAGCTTGATTTTTCGATAATAGTAAATTCAATGTTTAAGCTTTTAGTATTTTTTTTTAGTATATTTCACACTCAATTCGGTTAAACCTTAGCTTGCATAGACCCTGCCAAAATATATCTGTAGCTAATACCACTGAATAAAAAGCATTTCTTTGGCTATTTCTAAAAAGAAGTTTCCGTTTGTTGGCCCATGCAAATACTTTAAATTAGCTGCGTTATCTTTTGGGCGTAACTTTTATATATAGAACTTGAGTATATCAATTTGAGCTTTACAATTTTTTTGGTTTTAATAAGTTACGCTTTGCTCACGTGTGCGTCAGGCTATTTAGATACAAATGTATCTTTTTGACATTGTTCGTATCTGCGTATTTCTTGAATTGCTTTTTATTATTATTATTGTTTGTTTCTTTTGCCTTGCTTTATACATGTGTTGATTTTTTATGCCCGCCAGCCTTTGACTTTAGCTTAGATCACAGCAAAAGCCAAAAAGAAAAACGACACAAAAATGTACGAAAAAAAAATATTCGAAATAAAAGTAAAGTCAATGATGTCATAGCTTTTGGAGCATGTTGGGAGCACACGCTTTGTCTCCACATACCACAAGAAAGAAACTAAAAAAAAAAAAAAAATACTGATAATAATTGTTTCAATTTTTTATATGTATCTATACACTGTATTAAAATGCTCAAGGGTTTTATAGCTTTTAGCGTTGTTTGTAACAGTCAGAAGAAGGCTTGGTAGACTATAAGTCTGCATTTAGATCTTGAATACTTCATGAGATAAGGACACCAAATTCATGTTGTCGAAGGAAAAATACCAGATCAATATAGGATCTTTAAAATATGTAGGCAAAAAAGTATGTAGCAAAGATTTCCTTTTTAATAATCTTAAACAAAATGACAGCAAATTAATTTTCTACATATTTTAATAAATCCGCTACCGCATAAAATAAATACCAGTTTTTTTTGGGCACAAACCACTTTTGCACTTTCTTTTTCTCAAAATTTCACCAAATAAGTATATACAAATACTTTATATACTCGCTAATCCGTGTTCCAAACAATCGTGGGATTGGATTATAAAAAATTATAAAACAAGTTAAATATGCAATTTACACAGAAAGTTCCTGTAAGGCACAAATATTTAAAGTTAAATAAAAATACTTTCTAAATAGTACACTTATACATTATATACATTAGGGTGGCCGCCACTAGTATGGCAAATTTTTAAACCAACGATATCGATAACGTTACCGCCTAAAAAGTTTCCATTTTACCTGCATATAGCGTCTGTAAAATTTAAAGACGATCCGAAAGTATTTGATGGTACCGAAAATAGGCGAAAGGTCATAATATTAAAGTTTTCCGTTTTTGACTGTATTGTTCTACATAAACATTAAAATCTTATTTCCAATCAAATAAATGATGGTTCAAAAAGTCTCATATCTATCTAAACATAATTTTAAAAAAATATAGAGTTTAGCCTGAATAAATTTGGTAAGCTCTAAAATTGATTAAATTGATCAATTTTGGTATCCACAACATGTTTTAGTCGTTTCCGTAATAAAATGACATGCTAGAACCGAAAATGCAGTCAACAATTTTTTTCTGAAACGGGCTTCGAGATATTTCGAAAAAAACATTTTTCGAAATTAGAAAAAAAAAAGTGTCTCTACTTAACAGCAAATATCTCTGGTTGTACTAAACTGATTTCGATAATTTTTTTGCTTGACTGTAGATAATTAAATTAAATATTTACACATCGATAATGTTTGGAACATGATTTTGTCAAACTTACGGTTTGGTTGCTATTTATGTATTCATATGAAAATTTTTTATGACCTTTGACTTTTTAGGCGGTAACGTTATTAAAATCTTGAGATTTGGAAAAATGACCACCCTAATATACATATCTATATAGAGTTAATAAATTGAAGTGCTCAAAGCTTTCTTTCTGGCTATAGCGCTAAAAGCTCATATTTTTTTTTTTTTTTTTCAATTTTTGAGTATCTTTTGTTTTTCCCACTAATGCAATATATAGGTACATTAAAGTTATAAATATTGAAGCCTCAGTTAATAACAAATTTTTAATAAAACTTTTAGTAACATCACGCCATGAAACATCACTCCAGATATTATAATATAATAATATTAGGTGCGTAACTAAGTTCTCGCTGTTTTTTTTGATGAAAATGTAACTTTATTATAAAAAAATGGTTATCAATGACTCATTCAAACTATTGCCCATCGCTAGCTACAATTTTTTCCCATCTTTCTGGCAGAGTTCGAATACCTTGACGGTAGAAGTGTTCGTCTTTTGAGGCTATCCACGAATCAAGCCATTTTCCGATATCTTCATATGAATGGAACTGCTGATTAGCCAGACCATGTGCCATCGAGCGGAGCAAGTAAAAATCGGACGGCGCAATATCTGGGGAATATGGCGGGTGGGGTAGGACTTCCCATTTGAGCGTTCCCAAGTAGGTTTTAACAGGATTGGCAATGTGAGGCCGAGCGTTGTCATGCAGTAAAATCACTTTTTCGTGCCTCTGCTCGTATTGTGGCCGTTTTTCTCGCAGTGCTCGGCTCAATCGCATCAATTGAGTTCGATACCGTTTCCCAGTGATGGTTTCGCCTTGTTTCAACAGCTCATAATAAACAACACCGACCTGGTCCCACCAAATGCACAGCATAACCTTCGCAGCGTGAGTATTCGGCCGAGCCGACGACGTGGTAGCATGACCGGGTAGTCCCCAAGAATTTTTCCTCTTTGGGTTGCTGTAATGAATACATTTTTCATCACCCGTCACGATGCGATGAAGAAAACTCTTTCTTCTTTGTTGCTGGAGCAGTTGTTCACAGGCGAAAAAACGACGCTCAACGTCCCTTGGTTTCAAATCATAAGGAACCCAAGTTCCTTGCTTTTGAATCATTCCCAACGCATGCAATCGCTTGGAAATGGCTTGGCGGGTAACTCCTAATGCTGAAGCAAGCTCTTCTTGCGTTTGGCACGAATCCTCATCGAGCAATGCCTCCAATTCAGCGTCTTCGAAGGTTTTGGGTCTTCCTTTACGTGGACGGTCGTCAACATCGAAATCACCGTCTTTGAAGCGACGGAACCAATCACGGCACGTTGTTTCGCTTGGAGCAGCATCTCCGTACACTTTTTGGAGCTCTCGATGCGACAACACTTCAACACTTCCCGCAAATGATGATTTTTTGGCACAAAACTAGACATTTTCACACAACCACAAGTAAATATTGCAAAAAGAAATTCACTAATGTGCCATAGCAGTTTGCTTACCATATGCCTAAGCTTCGTTTATGAAGTTTTGGGTATGTCAAAATCGAACAGAACTTAGTTGCGCACCTAATATACAATATAATATAATATTATTTGAAACTAGAAAAAGTTTCTTATACCAAAAGACTTGCGCAATTCGCAGAAATTTGTCAAAAAATATCAGTTTTTGTAACGTAACGCCGAAATAATACGAAATTTTGAATCGATCGCTTTAGTTTTGATGAGATAAAGGCACTTGCCAATATTACAAATATTTGCAAAAAAAGATTATAATAATTATTAATAGACATTTTGGGTAGACTTATGTTTGATAAGATATATCTTCTATAAGCTAATAAAGATATTTGAATTTTTTTTGAAAATTTTGGATCTAAAAAACAAAGGGAAATCAAAAAAAAAAAAATTAAAAATAGCTAACTGTTAGAATTAAGGAAGTTATGCTAATAAATAATAATAATATGCATAATACTTACTAGCTTGCCATAGTGAAAATCATAAATCCTTCAAATAGAAAAAAATAAGCTTAAATCCCCAATGAATACTCGATTTGATAACACTAGCTTACACGAAAAATGAACCTTCGTATAAAAGTGATTTTTAGGGTAATTTTGGGTCGAGAAACACGAAAATTACAAACTTTTTTTGCTCAATCACCTTTTTCGAGTTTAAGAAAAAGTAAAAAAAAAGTGTAATTTTCGACCACTTTCCAAAATTACAAATTTTTGGCTTGCTTTTTATTAACGAAAAATTTTTTTAACAATTATTAAGCTGAAAGAGAATTGTTTTAAGAACGTTTAAAGTCTTAACTTAATCGGTACATATCATATATCACTGTAAAGAGCACATCAATAACTTTCGATCTAATCGTCTTTCATGTCGATACAAAATTTTGTTCACGAGATATTAACGAATAACTGAAAAAAGTGTCCAAAAACATGTTTTTTGAAAAATCTCAAAAACGCTGCTTAAGAAACTAAAAAGGTTATCATTTTCGTGTTTCTCAACACAAAATTACCCTAAAAAACACTTTTATACGAAGGTTCACTCGTTGACCCTTAAATTTTTAAGCTAGTGTAATTTATGAAAAATTTCTGAAGATGCAACGAATATCACCACTCCATGATATGCAAAGTTAAAGATCAGAAAAATCGCTTTTAGGCATTTTAAATATTTAAAAGAATTTTAGAACGTAGAATTTATTGTTAAGAGTGCCCATTACGCTTTACTAATTTTTGTTCAATGATATACAGGGTGGGCCATCTGTTGGTTTGGCTGTTAAACAATCATAATTCGGAACATACCCGTCCAAAGTGCATGCTCTTCGACATATATCAAGTTCAAGACTACTCAATTTTAGTCATGGATCGTTTAACAAGCGAACGACGCGTTAAAGTGGTACAGGCGTACTATAAAAATGGCACCCATTTGGGCGATGAGCAGATTCAAACTTGCATTTGGTGTATACATTTGCCCAATTTCGTTGTAAAATTTACGAATCAAATGCAATTAACAAACAAAGCAACTGTTGGCCCACCTTATATAATATAGAGCAATCAAATTTGGCTGATTCGTGTGAGCTTAATTAACAAAAAGTTGTTGATTTTTTTTTAAAACAAGTACTCAAGACAAATATAAAAGTTTAAAATTTTTAAACCATTTTTTTCTTGTTCTGGTACAGGGTATCATGCCGTCGGATACCGTCACTCACAACTATTGAAACATTTTGTGTTTTTCATTCACAAACGTTTTTTATCATTAGTTGTCAACCCTTGACTCTTAGCAATTATAAAATGCTTCTGAGATTTTTGCTAATTTCTGTTAAGTTCATTGTTAAATTACTACGATGTTTTTTTTTGTTTTTTTATTTTTTAAACAAGAAATGTCGGCGTAATTATTTTATGTACTATAGTTTTATTTTAGTTATTTTTTCGCTGTGGTAACTCGTAGAAATCGTTTTTTATGGCAAAACAAAACAGCCCACACATAGAAAATCTTGTTTTTATTTGACAAACATTTTGTGAATGTAGATAAAGATGCGACAGCGCAAGAGCGCATCAGGTTCTACAAAGTTGTAGATACTTTTTAATTACAAGTGTCGCGCTAAAGATACATTTTGCTATACATTACGAGTAAAGCTAAACTGTTAAATGTGTCATTGACAATTTATCTAAACAAGTTTAAGATTACATTTGCAAATTACTTAGAATCAAGCTCACGAACTCTAGAATTTTTTTTTGCAACAAATACAATGTATCAGTTTGAAGTTCGGAGCATATAAGAAATAAGCTCAGGGTGAATGTTATAATAGTACATGCAAGCATCATTATGACTTAAGTAGTTGTCGAAACAGCTACAAATTTCTTATCTATGCTGTTGTAGATATTGTATCTTTATGTGTACTATATATACCTTGAAAACTTTGGAAAACATATTTTAGATAAAAGATTTTTATACCCTGTGGTACAAAGGGTATATTGTATTTGTGCAAGCCGAAAATGTATGTAACGTACAAAAGGAGAAGTCGGAGACCCCCCAAAGTTACCTAAAGTATGATCAGAGTGACTAGAGAAGTCGATATACCCATGTCCGTCTGTCCGTATGAACGCCTAGATCTCAGAGATGGTAAGAGCTAGAGCAACCAAACTTTCAGATAAGATCCCTTATTAATCCATAGGAGACAAGTTTATTTTATTTTTCTAATATCGGGACTACATTATATAGCTCCCATAGGGCTGTTTCAGAGGACCTCGAAAAAAGCAAAAGTTTTAGATGGATAATTCGTTTGCTTATGAAGATATCATAACCAAAACCCCCAGCACTGTACCAAATTTTATCAAAATCGGTTGACTATATCATATAGGTCCCATAGGATCGATCGGTCGAAAATTTGTTTTTCGTACAAAATTCGTTGTGTTTCGTTTGTTTGTGAAGATATTTTAACCAAATTAGGCATTCAGAAGTTTTTTAGAAATCTTCAACACTGTACCAAATTTTATCAAAATCGGTTGACTATATCATATAGCTCCCATAGGACCAATCGGTCAAAAAAACGTTTTTTGTACAAAATTCGTTGTATTTCGTTTGTTTGTGAAGATATTGTAACCAAATTTGGCATTCGGAAGTTTTTTAGAGATCTTCAACACTGTACCAAATTTAATCAAAATCGGTTGACTATATCATATAGCTCCCATAGGACCAATCGGACAAAAAATCGTGTTTTGTACAAAATTCGTTGTGTTTCGTTTATTTGTTAACATACCGTAACCACATTTGGCAGTAAGAAGTTTTTTAGAGTTCCCAAGCACTGTACCAAATTTGATCAAAATCGGTTGACTATATCATATAGCTCCCATAGGGCTGTTTCAGAGGACCTCGAAAAAAGCAAAAGTTTTAGATGGATAATTCGTTTGCTTATGAAGATATCATAACCAAAACCCCCAGCACTGTACCAAATTTTATCAAAATCGGTTGACTATATCATATAGGTCCCATAGGACCGATCGGTCGAAAATTTGTTTTTCGTACAAAATTCGTTGTGTTTCGTTTGTTTGTGAAGATATTGTAACCAAATTTGGCATTAAGAAGTGGTTTAGAGTTCCCAAGCACTGTATCAAATTTGAGCAAAATCGGTTGACTATATCATATAGCTCCCATAGGACCACAAAAAACGTTTTTTGTACAAAATTCGTTGAGTTTCGTTTATTTCGCAAAGAAATATCTTTTGGAGTTTGTAAGCAATATATCCGACTTGATTGCAATGTGGTGGTACAGGGTATCCCAAAGTTGTCCGCGCCCGACTTTAACGTACGCCATCTTTTATTGCTATTTTTATTTTCTCCGCATTCGAGTTTGAAATCTTTTATGCCGCATCAAGTTATATTTCTGAAATAAAAAAAATATTGTGCGAAAATAAGCAAAGCGGAACACTTTTTAGAACGAACTATTCGATTTAGATGATATATATATATAGAGCATTGGTGGGCAGTCTCTCAATTTTAATAGCACGCGTGGATAGGGCACAAAATTCTGCCGCAGCGCAGTCGGTTCACGCACGGAGCAAGTGTGTCAAATCTCTCTCTCGTTTTTGCTTGATTGAGGTTCTTGCTCTCTCGTGCACTTTTGGTTACTGCTTGTTACTACTTGTTACTCACACAAAGCAATGCTTGTTTGTATGAGTTTTGGCCATCACTCATATAGAGCCAATAGTAGCCACGTAAGTTTTTATTTACTCCGATAACTTATTGAGTTTTCGATAACTGAATATTGGCTATTTAATTTTGATAAACCATACTTATCTTATAACGTATAAAGATATTCACAAAAATTTTTTTTTTAATAAAAGATAAAATTTAAAATAAAAAAAAAAATATTTGGAACTCTTTACTTCAAACCGGTTTCTAAGCCTGAGTATCTTTTTATTTTCTATGAAAATAAAATTATTAATAAATTTTTTACAAATGTACTTGCTAAAATGAACTTATTCATAAATTAATATAAATTATTTATATAGTGTCTGCACATGCAGGTAATTGTAATTGTTATTGATTTCTTTATTGAAAGATTCTGTATATAAAAACCTTGTGCTGCTTAGACGGGTTCTCAAAATTGAATCCACGCATTCCATAGTTTTAAAACGAAGCTCAAGTTTTGTAACCCTGGTTCTTCATATACACATTCCGACTAGTCAGCATAAATATTGACATACTAACTATTCAATGTTCTGAATATTTTTATTCTTAATCTAAGCTTAAAATTATGTATAACAGATATTGATATTTTTTTTGTTTTATTTTTTATTTCTAGCTGATTCTTAAATTACTTAACGGATTGAAGAAAAAATGGGATGAATTGAGCCTATTTGTTTACCTTTGCCAATAATTTAAAGAAGTGAGTAAATACTATCTAAATTTATTACTTAAAAATTATTTAAAAAACAGTTAAAAAATTAGTTTTTTTATAAAATTAAAAATGAATGGGAGAGCTATCGAGACTAAACTAAAACTGCATACTTTTTATACCCTCTACCGTATGGTACAAAGGGTATATTGTGTTTGTGCAAGACGAAAATGTATGTAACGTACAGAAGGAGAAGTCGGAGACCCCCCAAAGTTACCTAAAGTATGATCAGAGTGACTAGAGAAGTCGATATACCCATGTCCGTCTGTCCGTATGAACGCCTAGATCTCAGAGATGGTAAGAGCTAGAGTAACCAAACTTTCAGAAAGGATCCCTTATTAATCCATAGGAGACAAGTTTATTTTATTTTTTTAATATCGGGACTACATTATATAGCTCCCATAGGGGTGTTTCAGAGGACCTCGAAAAAAAGCAAAAGTTTTCGATGGATAATTCGTTTGCTTATGAAGATATCATAACCAAAACCCCCAGCACTGTACCAAATTTTATCAAAATCGGTTGACTATATCATATAGGTCCCATAGGATCGATCGGTCGAAAATTTGTTTTTCGTACAAAATTCGTTGTATTTCGTTTGTTTGTGAAGATATTGTAACCAAATTTGGCATTCAGAAGTTCTTTAGAGATCATCAACACTGTACCAAATTTGATCAAAATCGGTTGACTATATCATATAGCACCCATAGGACCAATCGGTCAAAAAACGCTTTTTGTACAAAATTTGTTGTGTTTTGTTTGTTTATGAAGATATTGTAACCAAATTTGGCATTCGGAAGTTTTTTAGAGATTTTCAACCAAATTTTATCAAAATCGGTTGACTATATCATATAGCTCCCATAGGGCCAATCGGTCAAAAAAAACGTTTTTTGCACAAAATTCGTTGTGTTTCGTTTATTTGGCCAAAAAATATCTTTTGGAGTTTGTAAGCAATATATCGGACTTGATTGCAATGTGGTGGTATAGGGTATCCCAAAGTCGTCCGCGCCCGACTTTAACGTACCCCATCTTTTATTGCTATTTTTATGTTCTCCGCATTCGAGTTTGAAAACTTTTATGCCGCATCAAGTTATATTTATGAAATAAAAAAAATATTGTGCGAAAATAAGCAAAGCGCAACACTTTTTAGAACGAACTATTCGATTTAGATGATATATATATATAGAGCATTGGTGGGCAGTCTCTCAATTTTAATAGCACGCGTGGATAGGGCACAAAATTCTGCCGCAGCGCAGTCGGTTCACGCACGGAGCAAGTGTGTCAAATCTCTCTCTCGTTTTTGCTTGATTGAGGTTCTTGCTCTCTCGTGCGCTTTTGGTTACTGCGCTTGTTACTCACACAAAGCAATGCTTGTTTGTATGAGTTTTGGCCATCACTCATATAGAGCCAATAGTAGCCACGTAAGTTTTTATTTACTCCGATAACTTATTGAGTTTTCGATAACTGAATATTGGCTATTTAATTTTGACAAGCCATACATATCTTATAACGTATAAAGATATTCACAAAAATACTTTTTAATAAAAGATAAAAATTCCTAAGCCTGAGTATCTTTTTATTTTCTATGAAAATAAAATTATTAATAAATTTTTTACAAATGTACTTGCTAAAATGAACTTATTCATAAATTAATATAAATTATTTATATAGTGTCTGCACATGCAGGTAATTGTAATTGTTATTGATTTCTTTATTGAAAGATTCTGTATATAAAAACCTTGTGCTGCTTAGACCGGTTCTCAAAATTGAATCCACGCATTCCATAGTTTTAAAACGAAGCTCAAGTTTTGTAACCCTGGTTCTTCATATACACATTCCGACTAGTCAGCATAAATATTGACATACTAACTATTCAATGTTCTGAATATTTTTATTCTTAATCTAAGCTTAAAATTATGTATAACAGATATTGATATTTTTTTTGTTTTATTTTTTATTTCTAGCTGATTCTTAAATTACTTAACGGATTGAAGAAAAAATGGGATGAATTGAGCCTATTTGTTTACCTTTGCCAATAATTTAAAGAAGTGAGTAAATACTATTTAAATTTATTATTTAAAAATTATTTAAAAAATTTGTTTTTTTATAAAATTAAAAATGAATGGGAGAGCTATCGAGACTAAACTAAAACTGCATACTTTTTATACCCTGTACCGTATGGTACAAAGGGTATATTGTGTTTGTGCAAAACGAAAATGTATGTAACGTACAGAAGGAGAAGTCGGAGACCCCCCAAAGTTACCTAAAGTATGATCAGAGTGACTAGAGAAGTCGATATACCCATGTCTGTCTGTCCGTATGATCGCCTAGATCTCAGAGATGGTAAGAGCTAGAGCAACCAAACTTTCAGAAAGGATCCCTTATTAATCCATAGGAGACAAGTTTATTTTATTTTTTTGATATCGGGACTACATTATATAGCTCCCATAGGGGTGTTTCAGAGGACCTCGAAAAAAACGAAAAAATTTTAAATGGATAATTCGTTTGTTTATTAAGATATCGTCACCAAATTTGGCACTGCAAGCACTGCAGCAAATTTGATCAAAATCGGTTGACTATACCATATACCTCCCATAGGAACGATCGGTCAAAAAAACATTTTTGGTTAAAAATTCGTCTGTTTTTGGTTGTTTATGAAGGTATCGTAATCTAATTTGGCAATCGAATGTCTTTTGGTGTTCTTAAGCAATTTACTGGATTTTATTGCAAGCAGTGGTACAGGGTATCCCAAAGTCGTCCGCGCCCGACTTTAACGTACGCCATCTTTGTATCAAAAGTTGTAAAAATTAGCTGTTTAATTAGAAATATATCTAAACAAATATAACATGCAGTTTTTTTTTTGATTTATTTATTTGTAATCTGTTGAGAGGATATTCAAAAAATAGAACAATATCTTTTATATTATATATATCGCGTAACTATGTTTCTTAATAATGAATTGATTTTTGGAAAAAGATGTCTAGCTTAAAAGATTTTTCTTGTATTCAAATTCGTTAAAAAAAAAAAATGTTATCAAAGGGTGCTTATTTAGTTAAAATATATAGACTTTTTTATTTCACTAGATTAAGATACTTAAGGGGAGATTGATTCACAGAATACGCCAGTCAGTAAATATATAGGGTGAGCCAACTGTTGTTTCGTTTGATAATTGCATTTTATTTGTATATTTCCCAACAAAATTGGGCAAATGTAACGGGTCATCAATCTTGAAGTTTTTTTTTTAAATAAAAAAAAACACAAAAATTTCAAATGAAACGGAAAATCTTAAAAGAACCGTTCTTGCCATGTCCATTGTTTCACGGGCTGTGTGGCAAGTAGCGCCGTCTTGTTGAAACCAAATGTCGTCGAGATCAGGTAGCAAATAATTCGTTATCATGGTGCGATAACGGTCGCCATTGACGGTTTCTGTCTGACCAGCGTCATTTTTGAAGAAATATGGACCGATGATTCCATCGATTCCATCGTCTATTCGGTCGAGTGTCATCCAATAATGAATATTGGGTCTCAAATTTGTTGATGGTATGGCGAATAGTCGATTATGGCGACCATAAAATGGCCTAAGCGCGCGAAAAACATTCTTTAAAGAACGCGAATTTTCGTAATATAATTGTACGATTTGTAAACGTTGTTCGGGTGTAAGTTTTTCCATGATGAAATGGCAATGAAAAAATAATATCACCCGAATGACCGCCGCGGCTGGCTCTACAGGCCCGTATGCGAACATCGTAATTTTCAAAGATTTTTTTTTAACGAAAACTCATCTGGTTGTTCTCCCATCCATTGAACGAGTAAGCAACGCTGATTATAGTCCGTGGGCTTCAATTGTTGCGTCATTTGAATCTTGTAATCGTATAAATGCAGATCCTTATGCAAAATTCAATACAAAGTGGTCCTAGCAAGCTGTAATTTTTGCGAATGATGGCGCAACTATGTTTTTTTTTTTTCAAAGAACGACCATTTTCATAGTACGGCTGTAACACTTTTACGTGTTGTTCGGTTATTCAACGATCCATTAAAAAATTGAGTAGTTTTGAACTTGACATATGGCGAAGAGCATACACTTTGGACGGGTATGTTCCGAAATATGAGTTTTAACAATCAAAACCAACAGACGGCCCACCCTGTACTATATTGCGTGAGCCACTATTTATAATCAGCTTTATTGGGGCTTGGTTCGAAAAATGAATCCGAATAATTTATTCGAATATTTTATTCGGATTCGTTTTGAAACCACCTTTTTGGTGCTCCCAATTTTACCAAAACGTTTTTTATGTAACTTGAATACAACTACTACTTTGTTACAAGTGAAACTAAATCGAATTGTCAAAATGGGTTCAAAAGTGCACGTAATTAAAATTGAAATTAATTTTTTAAATATTCATTGATATTCTTAGATTCTATTTATGGCAATTGCAAGTTAGATATTTATTAATAATTATTTTTAATAATTTTTTTTCTAAATCAACCCAAAAAAATAAAACAAACAAATTTTTGTCATACGTTCACATGGTTCATGTCTTGCATATTAAAATGTTCAAATCTTGCTTAAATGGTTCATGTCTTGCATAAAAAAATATCCCTTCTAATAAGATTAGTAGAGCTGTGCTAACAATGAGTAAGGGAAATATGAGAAGATATCGATAGTAAAAAAAAGTTGAAATTGTGAACACGCAAAAACGAAAATTAACAAAATTTATTGGTTTTCCGGAGCACGGCCGATTGTTTTTAAATATATATTTTATTAAGATCACTTCTTAAACCCACTTTCGAACATTTTTTTTACTGATTCAGGTAGGGAACGTCAAGTTATGCGTTACTCAATGTAAACAAATCTGCTTGAAGCACAAATGTTCATGGAATATTGAATACATGTAAGCTTTAATCTTTAGTCCTAGGGCAGTGTTTATCTCATAATTTATGGCATGAAGATATTTCTTTATCATTTCTTCATAGCTTTCGTTTTTGGACGATCCTCATGAAATTCGTTTGCGACTGAATACTGCAATCTTGCGTTCAGGATTCAGGACCGTTCAGTCCTAATTTCTTTTTGTTTTCGCACATTAAAAACAAGCTGCTTGGTCAGTGTTGCTCTACCCCTGAAAAGCAATCGATACGTTCAAGAAAAAGTATTTCAAAAATTGGCTTAAATGCATGAAAAAAATGTATTGAACTTCATGGAAAATATTTAAAAAAACGATTCAGTCGTTTTCATTGTAAATATAAATAGCAACCCTCGTAATAATAAATTTTTCGAAGTTACAATTTATCTTTTCAACTGAAATATCATTATAAATGAATTATCGTTATGTTGCCAAAGGAAAATGGGATCAATACCTTGGCCCAAAGATGTCTTTAAAACGAAAATTATTGTACAAAATCATATTTTATTTCTTTAAGCAAATATTTTTTTGTTTAAATGTAATAATTCGCATATCCTCACTTGCAAATTTACGCAAAGCTCTTTGCATTTTGTAGTCTTTTCCATAGTCCACAGACAACTCAAAAAGTGTTGTCTTTAGTTAAACAAAGATAAGCATTAATGTCTCTATTTAGACGTAGATGCAATATCTTCATTTTGTTAAGTTTAACAATGATAAAAAGTAAACCCACACGAACAAACAAACAAAGCAAACAAATTACGAAACGCAGGCCAAACAAAAATTAAGTTAAAAAAATTGTTTGAGAAAATAAAATTAAATTATTAACACAAGAAAAAAAGGGAAAACAATGTCATTGTGCAAATATTGTCTGAAGGTAAAAAAAAAAAACACGTGTTTATATATGTATAGCTTATATATAGCATACTATAGTATGACTTGCAAGTTAAGTAGACATTATGACGCTCTGTGATTCATCCAACAAAGTCAATACCTATTAAGTAAATTACAATGAACGTCGTTTTGTGCTTTTGAAGTAGGACAGGCTAGAAAAGAAGTTTATGCAGCAAAGTAAAGTGTAATAATAATATTTTTCAAAAGAATTATATTCAGCGTATTTACTTAGTCGGGCAGAAATGCAGAGGTGCAAGTTATTGCATTTAAAAAATTCTGCATTTCTGCACGACTCAGATGCTGTACTTAAAAAGAAGCACACTGCTGCCCATAAAGTGTGTACACATTTTTTATACAGCAATGCAAAAGTGCCCAACAATTTATACAAAAAAAAAAACAAATGTGCACTTCTGCCGAAGCTAGACGAAAAGTGTTGCACTTCTGCTCAAAACTGTGTTGTGAAAAGCTTTAATATCTAACAGTGTATACATATTTTTAACACAATTTTTTTTTGTACGAAACCGCTGTGGGTAAGGGACCGCCATATATATTGTACTGACATATGTATATTTAAAACGTTAGGTTACGGCAGCAGTCAGAATAGGCCCGTTGTGATTCCGCTAGGGTGTACCTTTCACCACCCTTCTCCCTCTCAGGAGGTCTCCTATATGATCTAAAACTTACAGCTATCCGGCGGCCTGAATAAACCTCGAGAGGCTTTTTGGACTCTGTTCTGAGAGCTGGGATAAGTCATTTAGAAAGTCCTACACAGTACAGGGCAGTAAAAGAAGAGGTGCTCCACCGTCTCCAGCTCCTCCTCATCGCCACAGCTTCTACAGTAGTCGTGTTGGGGAGCGTTAAGCCTGGATGCATGGATTCCCACCAGCCAGTGTCCGGTGATAGCACGGATTACGGTCGAGCATTGAGCTCTGTTATGACAGCAAAGTTCCTTAGTTCTTTTCCTGCAAAAAGTCGGCCAAGTTTGCCGTGATATCCTGCATGTGTTCGATGACCGATTTCACGTCAGGTTTGCAGTGAGGGCGAAGTGATTTCGTAACCTCAGTACATAGGTACATGGCTCTCCTTGTCTTGAAGGAGGATGCTGTAGTTCCTTGTCTAGCCAGTTCATCCGCAATACAGTTGCCCTCGATATTCCCATGTCCAGGGACCCATATGAGGTGGATAGAAAACTGCTGAGTCATCTCCTCCAGAGACGAGCGACAGTTTTTCACTGACTTTATGTACAATGTCAACGTACTTTATAGCCGCCTGGCTGTCCGAGTAGATACAGATGTAGATACCTACTTGCGGCTTTTTTATTGTTGTTAGAGCCTCCTGGATTGGCATGATTGCAATCAGCCTGAAAGACACTGCAGTGGTCCGGAAGTCGGAAAGATGTTCTGACATTGAGTTCCTAAGTATAGACGCCTCCGCCTACACGGTCGTCCAACTTGGAACCATCTGTGAAAATTTTGATTGAGCCAGCTGGGCCTGGTATACCAGTGTTCTACTCCTCCCTGGTTGGAATGTGGGTTTTGAAATTGGTTATAAAGTGTTCCTGAGGGGTACAGTAGTCCGTACTCTCGGGAATAAGTGGGTTTCCCTTTAGAATCCTTGAGTGACCGAAGTCTAGATCATTCCATTTTTTGGCCTCCCTCATCTGAAACGTTATCTTTTATACTTCTATGCTCACGTGGCTAGTCTGTCAATTCTGCATTTGTACCCGACAATCTTATTATTCTCTTAATAATATCTGCTTTTGGGACAATACACCTTAGTCTGTGATTTTTTAAGTTCTTTCCAAGAAATATGGTTATAAATTGTTCCTGGTACAGTACTCCGTACTCTCGGGAATAAGAGGGTTTCCCTTTAGAATCCTTGAGTGAACGATGTCTAGATCATTCATTTTTTTAGCCTCTCTCATCTAAAATCTCTCATTTCATCTCTTATACTTCTATGCTCACGTGGCTAATCTGTCACTTCTGCATTTGTATTCGACAATCTTATTATTCTCTTAATAATATCTGCTGTTGGGACAATACACCTTAGTCTGTGATTTTTTAAGTTCTTTCCAAGAAATATATTTGTCAATCATTTTCAAGGTGACCATATTTTTGATAGAAATATTCTTTCATCAAGGCAATTTTTTAAGTTTGGTGTAATGTACGAGTGAAGTATTACCAGTCACTCGATATGGGGTATAAACGCCCCTTCAGATGTCTCTGCTTCGCGCACGCCTTCTCCACTCCTTAAAAGAGTGTCCAAAGACTTCTGTTAAGCTCGTTAGCTGGTCCTTCCAATGGAGGCATGTTCTACCCATTCGCCGTTCTCCCGCTTTGAAAAGCTTACTCGCTGGAGCTGCTTCATTCATACCAATTATTTGTTTTTTCGCTTGACTATGTCAATGTCGTCGTAGAGCTCATATAGTTCGTCATTCCATCGAATGTACTAGTCGTTACCAACAAGTAAGGGCCAAATATCTTACTTTGAGTACTTTTCTCCCAAACACTGCAAGTATATTTGCGGCAGACAGGGTCCATCATCCATTAGTTGATAACGTAATCTAATATCTATTGTTCGCCCAAAAAAAAACTTTTTAAAGTAACATCGGGCATTGTGATTCTATGTATGGGCGTAGGCTAGGGGGAGTTTTTTTGTTTGGGGTTTTAGGCTCCTCCCGAAACAAGGGGTTCTCTTAATTATTTGGTCATATGTTTTATGATCCACAGCAGCAAGTCAACAGTATTAATTACCTACCCATTGGGTGGCAAAGAGATTTTGCACCAAACTCTATTAGAAGTGCCCTGCAATAACATGTACTAAAAAAATCTGCATTTCTGCCCTAATCAGACTCTTTACTAGGGCACTGCTACACAAAAGTGTGTACACATTTTTTATACTATATACTTAGCGTGTTCATTATTAAGCAGAAATGCAAAAGTGCCCAACAATAGTCTATCTATAGTTTTTTTTTTTTTTTTTTTATCGATTTCGGGGATATTTGTGTAGCCGCAGCTCTATCTTAACTTTATTCCAGTGTGCTAGTTGGCTTAGTTTGGTTTTGGTTTTCCGAACTAGTTTAAAGGTTTATTTTGATTGCTACCACTTCACTTGTTACAACTTGACTCGATGCAGAAATAACTCTTTGCTGGCATTTAAGAGGTATTCTAATGAGTATGTTTGCGTTTGCCTACATTCCAATAAGTTTGGTTCTGGCTCTATATATAAGCCTTTTTAGATGAGTTTGCTGTTTTTAAGAATCGAAACCATTAATTTTTTCTGTTGGAGTGAATATCATTGTAAAATCGTATATAAGAGATTGCTGCGTATCAGACCTTAACGTAGGCCCCTTGGCCTACCTACAAGTTTTTCAAGAAGCAGTCAGGAGTTTTCTTTTTATCGGAAGCCAAACGACACTTCATATTTGCATTTATTATTGCTATGAAATCGGATATAAGGAATTTCTGTAAATTTTTCAATTTTTTTTTTTGCACAAAGTCAGGTGTTGGGAATTTTCGAAAGAGAAATCTTAAGAAAAATATTCGGACCAAAGCGTAATGAAAGAGGCGAATATAGGTTAAGATACAATGCCGAATTGCTAGAGCTATCACAAGGCGAAGACATTGCCAAATTTATAAAATCTCAAAGGCTAAGATGGATAGCTCACGTTCTTAGAATGAACAATACACGCGCGCAGAAACTGATACTAGAATATAAACCAACTTGGACCAGAAAAAAGGGACGTCCGGGTAAAAGACTAATAGATTGTATAACAGATGACATTAGGACAATCGGTATAAGAAATTGGAAGGACCTTGCACAAGATCGAGACGAATGGAGGAAGATTGTAGAGATAGCCGAAACCCACCGCGGGTTGTGGAGCTAAACGATGATGATGAGTCAGGAGCTGGAAGGAACCAAACCACGTCTTTACTCTTTTTCAATTATTATCGCTATAAAATCGGATATATGGAATTGCTCTAAATCAGATCTTAACTTAGCAAACCCTGGCCATACATACATTGTTTTATTACATCAAGTATATGCTCTATATTAGATCTTACTTGAACAACAAACAGTCCGATTTTTTTTGTTTTACACTACGTTTTTTATGGAATTATTATCGTATATCAGATCTTAACGACTAATCGGCCGCTTTCTTTTTTTTTTACTTTATTTTTTTCTATTGCAGTTAGTTTCATTATAAAATCGGATATAAGAAATTGCCCTATATCGTTTCATAGCCGACAAAACCAATCTGCCCCTGGCTGTTTGCTGGTAATTCTGAAAGATCTTTTTTTTTGGCCCCCAATGACTTCAAGTCTGCGTCTTCGAAGTTTTTCGCGTAACCAGGCTGATTTTTTTCTTCGAGTAGTCACATCTAAACATTTTGCAGTTTCGAAACCAGAACTTGCCGATAACATTGCATAACTCTTTGCAGCTCTCGAGATGATGCAGCTTTTTTTAGTTGCTGTATGATTCTGAGCTGTCTACTTTCAAATCCTTTGTGAGTCTTACAATACTCAACTTAAATTGTAATTAACTCAGCTATATAAAAGTTTCCATGAACAAAAATGTTCTGCAAATTAAATTTCCTGCCTTCAAGTGATTCTCCTACATAGGCAACTGGGAGACTCTTATGGTATGTGACTACTTCATGCTCAACTATACGGTGTGCTAATTGTTTTATTTAATTTCTTTGAACCCACTTACCTTTCTTTCTTTGGCCCCCAAGTCAAGTCAACGCAAAGGTAATTTGCCATTCATGCTACTCTGCCACAAAAGGGAGTTCACACTGCATGTGGCCTTTACCTTTGGCGGCTAGTCTGACGCTGTCTGGGGCAGTCCAGAAGTCACATGTTGGCCACGGCCATGGCAACACTTGGTAATTGTTACTACCATATTGTCCACCCACTCTGTAGTGAAAGTATGTAAAGTCCAGCTACATTAAAAAACAAAAAAAAAACAAAAAAAAATTAAGGAATCCTACAACAAAGTTGTTGCACGCTATGCACGCCACATGCGGCGGCCTCCACTTTCATTCAGTGTCAGAGCTATAGTGACGGGAACTAGTACTATATATACATATATACGTACTACGTAGGATACGTCCAAAGTTGACATTTCGTCTCTCTTCTGGACGGAGTAGGGGTGCCGCACAATGCCGTGGTCAAAGCGAAAACAAAGTGAAAGCACGTTAGAAAGAAAGCAAAACAAAAATCGAATAAAGTTTACAGGACAGAGCACGCCACAACAACCGTTAGTAAGTGCCAGTTATTATTACAGTTATTGCTGAGCGCCTGACGTTCCCTACGAATTTTTTCCTAATGGGACATACGGACAAGCAAAATGCTTTGGGGGCTTTCACCAATTGACTGACTGACTGACCGACCGCCCAACCAACTGACTGCAAAAATTTGATACTGCCAAGTCATGCCAGGTGGTAAAAAATTGGAATAAGCCAGGGGGGGATGATGCTCGACAATGGGTTGACTCAAGACCAAATCCTGAAACTGCACCTAGTGGGTTTTTTTTTTTTTTCCTGCATGGGTTGCTCACAAAGAGGTGGTGCACTGCTATCAGAAAATATTTTGCACCATACCCATAAATTGTTGCAAAGGACTTTCCGCAGTAGGTCTTTTGTTGTTATTGACCTAAGATGCAAAGGACTGATACTTTCCTTTCCCATGTGACAGGCTACGTTCCACACCAGCGCTGGGCAGTCACAGAGAATATGTCTGGTGGTTTCATTGTCTTCGAGACAGAGTCTACACTCTGAAGATTCCGATAGGCCCATTTTCTGTAGATGGCATCTTACAGTGTGGTGCCCAGATATCTATGCTACCAGGAGTTTTAATTCCGCTCTGCCAAGACCTTTTTTCTTGATCATATCCAGAGGTTTGACAAGCGCTTTTGCTTCTCGCAGCCCCGGTAAGGAGAGCCAGTATCTCCTATGTTCTCCTGCAGCCCATTTGCTTACCATGGTCTTGATTATGGACCAACCAATACCACAGAAAGGCGCAGGAGATGTATTCGGGGTGGAGGCATCCTGTTGTGCTAGATCATCAGCGAATGCGTTTCCATCTACTCCTGAGTGTCCAAGTACCCAGCATAGCACGACTCTGTTTAGGGAGAACAGGAGTTGGATGTAATTATGGCATTTTTTTAACCATCCTGGAGGAGATGCTCCATGATGATAGCTCGGCTATCCGAATAAATAAAAGTGTTTGCTCCCATAGTTCCTTTTTGAAGGATACTGTGGAGAGATACTGGAGGAAAGATATTGGAGGAGATGCTCCATGATGAAAGTGCCCTAATAGCAGCTTGGCTATCTGAATAAATAAAAATGTTTGCTGCCCTAGTTCCCTTGTGAAGGTTATCTCTATGGCATGAAAATCTGCTTGAAAAACGCTGGGTAGGGGTATTCGACCCCTTGCACTAGAGATTCTGTTGTTGGGTCCAGCGACTCCAACAGCTACACTCTATTCAGTTTTGTGCCCATCTGTCAACCATTGTTGCCACCGGAGGTTTCCACAGGGCCTGCCTTCACCTGGTGTTAGTATATGCCAAATTTTGTGACAATAGTTTGTGGTTGGTATTCCCAAATATATTGTTGTTTTTTATTTTTGGAAGATTCGATCTTGAGTGTCTTGTAGCATAGTGAGAACTATAAAAGATATCAACGTATTGCGAAAGATTTTGTGTCTGTATCTAAAGATATGATCTATATTTGCTCAGCTATGTTCTAGCAGATACATCTTAAATTTTTTCCCGTGCTTTTTTATGTTAGAAAATTTATTGATTCCAAAGTTGGAAAAATGGGTTGACAGTTTTTTGCGGGCTCTGATATATATTTACCCCCCTGGAAGCTGGTATTCCAAAATTTTTCAAATTTTAGAACATATTATGCCCTACAATTATTTTATTTTGCCTACCAGCATTTTAACAAACCGAGCAAGTTTTCTTCAATGCTTCTATTTCTTTTAACAAACGAAAAAACTTGGATACTTCAAAGTCACATCTTCTGCAAGGTCATTCAAATACTATACAAAAAAAAAAAACTATCCAACTCAATTGAAAAATGGTAGCTTTCGGTTTCTGGTCAAAGCAAAAGGCTGCTTTTTGACGTGCCACACGGAATCTCAATTCAATTTGCAGCGCAATGGCAAAAATGTTTACAAGTTCACCAATAACAATAATAACAACAACAACAACAACAACAACAAAAGCAACAATATTAACTAAAATGGCGCCGCAGCCAAATGCCAAGTGTAAATAGTGCACACAGATACACTTGCGCACACATAGATACAAATACACAAAACAGTTGAGCAGATAGAAGTTGTCGATATGAAATATGAAGTGAATTGATTTACCGCAACTCCAAATGCATTGGATTATACACACAAACAAACAAACAAATACACATAGATACACACACACATAGTCACATAGATACAGGCATACTTCCTTTATGGGTTTTTGCCGGTTTATTTGTTGTTCGCGTTTTCACTGGTCAGTCACAGTGTGCTTGTTGGCCATTTATAATAAACATTACTTGAGTCGACATTGACAATGTCGCAAATGAATTGTCCATGGCACATTGGTTCAAATGCAATTTGTTTGCTGTCAAATGTCAGTGAGTTAGGTTTTATGTTTTCAAAAGTTTTTACAGCGCAATATTATTTTTTTGCTTTTATTTTTATAATTATAAAGTAGAAATTAATTCTAAATCAAAAAAAATTTTCAGACAGAGCAACATAGGCCTTTAGGCTGATAGTAAGTACCAAGAATTGTTTTGATTCAGGCATCCAATCTAAAGACGTAGAATTCTTTCGGCGTGGTAACCGTGCTTTGTCAGTAAGATCGTATTATAGCCAAAAACGACATGGGGCTTAGAATGGTCAAATTTTATGAAAAAACATATAAATCGATAACATAATTACAGTTGGAGTTTCTTCAAAAACATTGAGAAATAAGTAAAAAATAAAGTAAATGATAATTCACAGGCTTTCTGACCGTAAGAGTTTTTATATAGAGTTTTTATATATTTGAATTGAGGCGTTGTCCTGTTAAAATATTAGGGTTTCGACGCATTTTTACAATGGAATGGTATCAAACTGCTCGGAAAGACATGTTAGTATTCTCCGCTACTCATTTAAGATGAGTTTAATGGAAGGTCGAGGGTGTAACAGGCTTTATATGAACCCCGCACAAAAACGAAGCCGCTTTTAAATTTCCCTAGAAATAATTTTGTGTATCTTTTGGCAAATTCCTTCACTTATATCCACCAGGACTTTTCTCATTAGAAAATATAATAACAATCAACCTTATAAAGAAAATCTTTGAAAAATATGCACAAAAAAAAAATTCGCAAAATCACGCCACAACGAAACCATAGCGAGTATTTCTGTAATGATCCAAGATTCCTACATCCTGACATGTATCTTGCGTGGGCACTTCTTGAGGATTTGCTAAATTGTAGTTTGCACACTATATGGTCCACTAATGACAACAACTCTGAGCAATAAACGGAAGAATATGATGAATTTTTTAAGATTATTCGTTTTTAGCACTACGAAATCTTCAAAAATAAAATAAAATATATTTATGCCATGCTTACATGTAATTTCCAGATAAAAGACTACTCCAAATTTAAGGTGTTGTTTTTGTAAAAGAATGCATTGCTGGATCGTACTTATAAGCCGTTATATTTGCACTTGAAACTTAAATTTGCGACTGTTCTATAGTTATGAAATTCACTGTACATGATGCACATTATATATGATGCAACTATAAGAGGCTGCTCAATGCGCAGATAGGTTGCTCGCGTTTCTGTAAAAGAGAGAGCGTGACGTCACTAAATGAATTTGGTAGAATTTTGGAAATGCTGCTTATAATTCACAACGTGTTTAAGTGCGTAGTGCAATATAACGAAACATTTTCAGTACATTTTCATTCAGTAGGCCAGTTTCTTAAGTTGCTTCATATAATTTTTGTTGGAATTTTTTTTATACAACAGGCAGTCACAGTCTCCATTGTCTATAAAATTTATTATGTTTTGTAGTATTTAATATATAATATAATAATAATAATTCCCTGACTGAAAATTTTTGTCAGTCGCCCCTGGGCGGGGCATGGGGATCTCTATTAATAACTGTTCAAAGAGAACAGGGACCTACAGTTTAAATTTCAACATTCTTTTTTTAATGAAATTTAAATTTTTTTTTTTTATATGCTAACAATGTTTTTTGCTAGCATTTATATCGAAGCATCGGGTTTAACTAATTTGTATGATATTTATGGTATATAAAGTTAATTAAGCGATATAATGTGTTATATAGAGGCGTTTAGTGAGAACTGATCTGCATTGGCAAACCATTAGACGGATTAGCCGCCGATATGTAAAGCGACAAAATAGAGAGGTCGGCAGCGCAGCCGACGCATGCAATGCGATTGCGCGAACGCTTACTTAGAGAGTTGTAATCATGGTGGCATAATATAAGGTGGTATCGTCCGTAAAAGCTATCCCTTATAGTATGTAGCGTGTGAGTGCGAGCGAGAGATCAAAAGCTTTTCTGTTAGGAAAGCTCTCTTAGCATTGCTTCGTGAATAGGATAGGAATGAGATAGATGAATATTTTGTTGATGTTTGTAAATAAATAACAAAGAACAATTCAGATATGTTTTTATCGTTAATATATTAATTCATTTCACTTTAGTCTAATTCTAACAAGTTTACTATTGCCCAGAATTTTTTGCTTTTGTATTGCAAGTTTAGAGTTTAGAAAACAAAGCACACACTGCTACAAATTTCGTCGCCAACCAACCTTACCCGTTCACAGCAAATTTTGCACTGACGATAAGGGCTCTAAACGAGAGAGTGAGCGTTCTCACGACATCACCTTATTATTCCACCATGGTTGTCATGGTATAATAAGTAAGGTAGAGTAAGTTTGCCGAACTCGGGGCCATAAATTTTGTGAGAGCAAAAAAATGTGAGAGAGCGAGAAGCAACACACAAGCTGACGCATACACACTGACACTCGTTTAAAAATCTATGCATGCTTGAATGAAAAATATGGCCCCAGCAAAGAGAACGACGCGTCAAACTTACTCTACCTTACTTATTATACCATGCATGGTTGTAATAAAGGTAGTTTTCTTCCCGCGCAGGGCAAGTTACAAAACAAAGAGAATAATTATTGATGCCTAGTTAAGTTCTATAACTGCTTGACCAAACAATCATTGTTCGGCTTAATGACAACGACCGATTTTATTAATTATCTGCACTTATGGCAAATAAATTTTATTTTTTATGTGTGCTGATCGTTTCCCATTTTCAAGCACCAAGAGCTTTACAGCAATTAACGAACCAAACAAAAATTTACACCAATAGATTTAATACGAATAAAAAAAGAAAATGTGAAAATAAACTGGGCATTGTCGTAGCGTCACGTCAGATACTTAGGCAACAAAGAAAAAAAAAAAAAAAATTGCTAAATTTGCAATTTTTCAATCTATTTGTGCTACGTAGGTTTAAAAAAAATCTTTTAATAAATGAGTATTTGCCTTAATTTTTAAAATATTTTTCATAGAACTGTAACGTTACGCCAAATGGAAATGCGTTCATTAGCTTAAGTTCAAAAAAAGGTTTGATAAATTAAACAAACGCCTAACATAAAGATTTAAGCAATAATACATTGTTCAAATTCAAGCACTTGCTTGGAGAAACCGATTTGAATTATTTTCCACACGATTCCAAGCGCTTTGCACCACTGTGCCTGCCTACCTAATTGTTTGCTGCAATAATTCTTAGTGACGGCATTTCATATTTTGGTTCACTTTTTCTTTAGTTTATTGTTTCTTTTTTTTTTTTTTTTTTTTGGTGGCTACCTTGGAGATCCTTTTGTTATCTGTCGACGTTATACACGCACCTGTCCGTCCGTCTGTCTATCCGTCTAGCCATATGTAACCTAATTTTTTGGTTTTGGTATGGTTGGCATTAAAGTTTCAAAGTTGTCTTAACGACACGACATGAGTGTGCACAATTTTTTCGGGTTCAGCTCCGAACGAATGAAATTGATTCAATTTCTCCAAGTGCTCAAGTCTACGCCAACAAGTTGTTTGTTATCCTAGGAACTCTTTTATGGATTAGACACTTTGGAACGGAGTTAGTCAGCTGTGTATTGATGGCAGGGACTATGACTAATATCTATGGATATTTAACTTGGTTGCATGTGTGTCTCTGGCATTTTTCAATCCAAATATTTATGTATTATTAATGTCACAGACATACACACTAACACGCGATAGATAATTATCCATTGCTTAGCAGTGTTTTAAGGACCTCCCACAAAAAATTAGTAAATAGTAGTTTAGAATTGGCAACCATGGATGGGTGTCCTAGGGGTGCAGATTCTGACGATATAGTTGACTTTGTTAATGTCGATAACGAAGTTCAAGTCTCTTCAAGTTGTCTCTTAACTAAATGCGGGATTTTTTTTGTTTGTTTGGTACTTTTTGTGTTTACTTTATTTGGAATGTTGAAGGAATTAAGTATGCAGGCCGATTTTATAGAGAGTGTTACGCTTTACAATACTTCTTAATTATTAAAACGTTTTTAAAATTAATTTTTTTCAGAAGCTTCCATATTAAATATCTTGCATATTGTATAAAATATAGGGTTAGATCAATTTTATAAATAATTTTAATCTCTATAATTTTTGTTATTATTCAAAATGTTTTTAAGATACAGAAAAAATAAATTTTTTTTCTATTTTAAATGGGTTACAACAAAGTGCAGTTGGCCTTAAATTATAAGAAAAGTTTAAAAGAAATATTAAAAATAAACTAGGAAAAAAGATAGATATGAACTAATCCTCGTCACTAGCCCGGTGGGTGAACTTTTTAGCGATATGCACCGACTCACATTAAAAACTGGCCAGAGACTTGGACTTACAATAACCAAGTGGAAAAAGGAAGTTCAAATAAAATTCCCCCACTCAGGAGGTCCCCTATATGATCTAAAAATCAAGTCCATCCGGCGGCCTGAATAAAACTCGAGAGGCTTCTTGGACTCTTTTCTGAGAGCTGGGATAGGTCATTAAAGAAGTCTGATTTTAGGAATCGGAGCCTTGTCTTGCACAGCCTAGCGCAGTGACAGAATAAGTGCTCCAACGTCTCCTGCTCCTCCTCATCTCCACCACTTCTACAGAAATCATTGTGAGGTGCGTTGAGCCTTGATGCATGGGTACCCACTAGCCAGTGTCCGGTAATTGCCCGGATTACTGTCGAGCACTGAGCTCTATTTAGATCGCAAAGTTGCTTTGTTCTCTTTTTGCAGTATACCGGCCACGTCTGCCATATCCGAATCCACGCTTGATTAGCAGCTAGAGCAAAGTGGTTCTTAATGCTCAATTTACAGCTGGCCATAGGTATACCCAGACGCTCCTTGTCCTGAAGGAGGATGCTGGCAGTTCGTCTTCTTGCCAGTTCATCCGCAATGCAATTGCCGTCAATATCCCTGTGTCCCGGGACCCAGATGAGTTGGATCGAAAACTGTTCTGCCATCTCCTCCAGAGATATCCGATTCCACGCTTGATTAGCAGCTAGAGCAAAGTGGTTCTTAATGCTCAATTTACAGCTGGCCATAGGTATACCCAGACGCTCCTTGTCCTGAAGGAGGATGCTGGTAGTTCCTTTTCCTGCCAGTTCATCCGCAATGCAATTGCCGTCAATATCCCTGTGTCCCGGGACCCAGATGAGGTGGATCGAAAACTGTTCTGCCATCTCCTCCAGAGATATCCGATTCCACGCTTGATTAGCAGCTAGAGCAAAGTGGCTCAATTTACAGCTGGCCATAGGTATACCCAGACGCTCCTTGTCCTGAAGGAGGATGCTGGCAGTTCGTCTTCTTGCCAGTTCATCCGCAATGCAATTGCCGTCAATATCCCTGTGTCCCGGGACCCAGATGAGTTGGATAGAAAACTGTTCTGCCATCTCATCCAGAGATATCCGATTCCACGCTTGATTAGCAGCTAGAGCAAAGTGGTTCTTAATGCTCAATTTACAGCTGGCCATAGGTATACCCAGACGCTCCTTGTCCTGAAGGAGGATGCTGGCAGTTCGTCTTCTTGCCAGTTCATCCGCAATGCAATTGCCGTCAATATCCCTGTGTCCCGGGACCCAGATGAGTTGGATCGAAAACTGTTCTGCCATCTCCTCCAGAGATATCCGATTCCACGCCTGATTAGCAGCTAAAGCAAAGTGGTTCTTAATGCTCAATTTACAGCTGGCCATAGGTATACCCAGACGCTACTTGTCCTGAAGGAGGATGCTGGTAGTTCCTCTTCTTGCCAGTTCATCCGCAATGCAATTGCCGTCAATATCCCTGTGTCCCGGTAACAAGATGAGGTGGATCGAAAACTGTTCTGCCATCTCCTCCAGAGATGAGCAACAGTTTTCACTGACTTCATGCATGATGTCATGATGTCAACAAAAGTAACTTTATTAAGAAGTTCAGTAGAGTCAATAAGGCCGAGTAATATGCAAGTGGATGCCAATTTAAGCCGCGAAGTGCGAAGAGGAGGAATTGCTTTTGAACAGACTCAATCCTGTCCTGATAAAGGTGGTATTGAGGGCTCCATGCTGAAGAAGTGAATGCATATTATTATCATTGTAGGAGTAGGACAAACAAAGTTTTACATCATCCGCATACATAAGAATGCGAAAAGACCGGATAACTTGTGGCAGATCATTAATGAATAAGATAAAAAGTAGAGGGCCTAGATGGCTGCCTTGGGGTACCCCTGACGTGACATTAATTAGTATAGATTCGCAGTCTTTAAAAACTACTTTCTGCACACGATTAGATAAATAGGATGAGATTCACTTTAAAAGGCTATAGTTTACTGAATCAAAGTCAGTAGAAATGACATCAATTTGCAATTTACTAATAAAACCATTGTTAATAAAAGAAGAAAGTTCTAAAAGGTTAGTAGTGGTGGACCGACGTTTTACAAACCCGTGTTGGGAGGCCGATATTCAAGAACGACAGTGGTGTTGCAATTGTGAAGTGACAATCCTTTCAAAAACTTTTGGAATTGATGAAAGGTCCACTCCAACCAAGGCCTTAGAAGCTATACTTGGAGTACACGCCTTAGACATACAGGCCAAACTACTGGCGCAGAAGACAGCACAACGTGTTTGTGCAGCAGGGAACATGGCCTAAGCGAAGTACGGGCACAGCAAAGTTTAAGGGGTGACACACAATAGCACGGTCTATATGACCCCAGTAAGCAACTTCTCCAGAACGCTCACTCTAATGGGAGCTGAGGACTGGAAAATCGGGATGGATCAACAAGCCATTAAGATTTTCACGGACGGTTACAAAATGGAGTCCGGCGTTCCACCCACGGAGGTGTCTTATAAGTTGCCGGACCACTGCAGCATCTTCCAGGCGGAGGTATTCGCCATAAAGAACTAGCGCTCACCCTAGAGCAGAACCGAATAAACATATTTGTTGACAGCCAAGTGGCAATCAGATCCATGCAAGCATTCAGCATCAACTCCAAAAGTGTACACCCAGAAGGAGGTGTGCATCTTCTGGGTACCCAGCCAACAGGGCATTGATGGAAATGAAACAGCTGACAGGCTCGCGAAGTAAGGAGCCGAATCGAGTCAACCGTCACTTGAGGAATCTGAAGATTCCTCTAAGGACAATCAACCACAGATCAGAAGAGGACGCTGCAGTAAGATCTGATAGAAGTTGGTACACCACAACGAACTGCAAGACGGCTCGCACAATGTGCAAGAGAATAAACAGCAAATTAGCCCAGAATACTCTGAAACTCCCAATAAGAGTTTGCAGGCTTATAGTGGGCGTACTCACTGGTCTTTGCCTGACAGCAGCCCACGCTAAGAAGCTAGGCATTACCTTACCTTAATACCTCGATAAACAGTAGGAATTCTTCAGTATTCTTGTACAAGCCGAATCGAAAAGATCGCTTAATAATAATAATTTTAAATCAAAAATTGACAGGTGTCTCTTGGTCACCTCTTGGTAGAAAGTGTTAATTGGTTCCCTACTTAATTGCCAGTATCAATTATAATTACATACCATATTGGCAATATTGTCTCTGCAATTAAATATTTATGAGCGCTATTAAGTGCCGCTTAATGGTACGTAACAGGTGCACGAGGCGAAATTTTTTTCACAGACCGAATTAAATATTTAAATTCGTGTGTGAGTTAATAGCTTGTGCCCAGCGAGTAAGGGTGTTATAAAGGTGTTCAATGAATAGAAAAAGTGAAAGATTGACAGTCCATAACTTGTTTGTGCCAAAATGATCAGCAAGGATTTGGATATTGAAAAAGTTTTGTTCGTCTGCAGGAATAAGTATATCTCGTGGAAGGTCAAAATTAAGGATTATGCTCTGCAGAAAATTAAAAGTATTTTATGTTTGTCTCGAGACTTTGAAGCATGGCACAAGGGCCTACGTAGCCAGATTTTGGCCAAAAGTCCCCCAGATGAAAGTCAAAATTTGGACAAAATGACAATTTAATATGATTTTACATATATTAAGTTATGGTGTGCAAAAAAAATTATTAAATTATAATTAGTGGTTTTTAAGTTATTGGCAATCAAAGTTGATATTTTGTATTTTATGAGCTTTCGCGATAATTTACGTATAAAAAAAAACTGCATTTACCATGATACATGTAGCTACGAAATCTTTATTCTTTTTATTATTTATAAATATTACTTCAGAAAAAAAATAAAATTGAGCTTAAAAACTTTTTGGTTTTAAATATATTCGAGTAGTTATAAAGATTTTGTTGGTTTTTTTATCATTTGGCTAATTTGCTTTAAGGGTACCTACGACTACCACTCGATATTTGATCGACAATTTTTTTATAAATTTCTTTATATATTTTACAAGAAAATGTAATTCTTTACGTTTGTCGGAAATTGAATTTTGTATCTAAAAATTGAGCCCCAGGAAATTTTACTATTTTTTGAATTTCTTAGCTGTCTAAAAGTATGCTTTGATAACCATTTTTCAAAAGTTGTACTAAAATGTAAAAAAAAATGTACAATTTGAAAATTTTATAGCATCAAAAAATTTAAAAATTATGAATTTTGACGAAAAAACGTAAAAATTTAAATATGGATTTGTGAAATTTTTTAAAAGAGCATGCCAAAAAAATTAGAACTTTTAAAAACCAGTTTGATTGGTATGGTCGTCTTTTTGTAATTGGCTTGCAAAGCTGAAACTGTTTGGGGCTATAACTCCAAAACCATTTAATATTTTGGGTATAGGCTATTTTTTCAATGTATGTGGAGCTCATATATACTTACCTCTGTATGAAATATGTTCCAATTCCAATTAATTAAAATATTTACTAAAAGTATTCGTCTTCTTAGTAGTACATTTAGTTATATAGAGTATAGATACTTCGACTTAAAGCTAGCTATTTTCTTCAAGTTATTGATGCCATAGAAAATTCACAAGGAAATTAAGTTATTGCAAGTCATTGTTACGCCCATGTAATAGATATCGGTCACCGTAAATACAGCTAAATGGAGTCCTGAACGTGCAATTATTTCCAAGGCATAATCAATTTGCAAACAGTCCCTGATTACTATAATTAAGGCAAGTTCAAGTCCAGTGCATAAAAGACAACTATTTAAGCGAATATTGAAAGCACTTAAGGCATTTGGTAGCTGTTCAAAATTTAGACATTAAGTCGATTTATGTTTAAAATCAGAATTTAACTTGTGTGCTTTGGCCATGCAGTATTTTTTAAAATAAATATTAAATAAATAAATATAATATAAATATTCGATAACTATGCGGCAAAGGAACTACGTAAACGTATTTCTTTAAAAAAAAAAAAAAAAAAATTGCTTGCAAAATGTTTATGAAACTTATATTATTAATTTTTAGAATTTTTGAAATACAACGAATATTCGTCAACTATTCGTTATAGATCACTTTGGCGTCGAATATTCGATAGCACATTGCTTGTAAAACGCTTGAAACTAATAAAGTTCCATCGTCGAATACTAAAAAGCTGCTTACAAATTTAAGTTACAACGAATATTCGTCAACTATTCGGTATAGACCGCATTGGCATAGATTTTAAGTATTGAATATTCAATAGCACACTGTTTCTAAAAGCGCGCAAGCAGCATAATTTAATCGTCGTATATTAAAAATGCGCTTACAAATTTTAAATGCAGCGAATAATTGTTAACTATTCGGTATAGACCACATTGTCATACAATTAAGGTATTGAATATTCGATAACACACTGCTTGTAAAAAGCGCGGAACTTATATAGTTTAAACGCCAAATCTTGAGAGTGCTCTCACAAAATTTAAGATACAACGCATATTCGCCAACTATTCGTTATGGACTTTTCTGCATACATTTTAAGTATCGAATACTCGATAACACACTGCTTGTAAAAAGCTCATAACTTATATAGTTCAAACGTCAAATCTTGAAAGTGCTCTCAGAAAATTTAAGATACAACGAATATTCGAAAACTATTTGTTATAGATATCATTGGCATACACTTTAAGTATTAAATATTCGATAGCACACAGCTTGTAACAAGCAGAAAACTCATAAAGTTCAATCATTGTATCTTTAAAATGCGCTAATAAATTTGGGAATACTCTTCAACTTTTTGGTATTTGGGATAATCGGTATAGTCTCCGACAAAATATTTATTTGGTTAACTAGAGGATAGAATGACTCTTGAACTTTTAGGCTTAACTGTCAGTAACTAATTCTCCTCTGTACCGCATGGTTCAAAGGATATTTTAAGTTTGCGCAAGACCAAAAAGGTATGTAACCAGTCATCGGAGACCCCACAAAGTATGATCAGGGTGACTAGAGCAGTCGATATGCCCATGTCCGTCTGTCCGTCCGTATGAACGACTAGATCCAACCAAACTTTTAGATTAGATGTCTTATTTTGTCAGGTGAAGACAAGTCTATTTTTTTTTACAATATAGCTGATTTGATTGCAATGTGGTCGTACAGAGTATCTCAAAGTCGTCCACGCGCGACTCTAACGCACGCCATCCTTTCACTTACATACCTGAGTAAATATTTTATCACGAGCAATTATTCGTTTTGCTGGTAACCTCATTGCACATTTTAACTTTTAAATTACAAAATGCGTATTCATGCGATTTAAATAGAATTCATGAATTTTATAAAAGCTTCGTTTTTCAGTGGTACCTCAATATGAGAGTCTCTTATTAATTTGCATCCAACTGTATGGTCATTATTTTTTAATATCTGTTTGCTAGCCTTGGAATTCGAGCGTTATTTGTTTAAGATACAGAAATAATATATTACTGATAGTCTGGGTCAGAAACAATGAAGCCCTATTTTGTGCATTTTTAGGGATTCGAAACTATTTCGTTGTTTTTAGTGTAAAAATAACAGATTTTTTTATTTGTAATCTATCCGTGGATAATAAGTAAATATCTAATAATAATAATCTAACATCTAATAGTAATATCTAAAATCTGCCGGGAAGGTCTAAAACATGATGTCGCTTAAGGCGTCTGCTTACATAGGGATTTTCTAAAAGACCTGGTGCTAAATGGTTATCATGCCTATGAAGTCTTTCAATGTATGTTTTTAATCTTTGACATTTAAGACTCAAAATTGCTAATGTATCAAATCTTCGGTTCCGTCCGTATTGGGAGCGACTATCGTATAAGAATGAGCCACGAACTGTATGAGCTCTACGGCGACATCGATGTCGTCCGCCGGCTTGGACATGTCGTTCGTATGCACGAAGAAGCTCCAGCGAAAAAGGTGTTTGAAACGAGAATCAACGACAGACGACGAAGAGGGAGACCACGTTTCCGATGGAAGTACCAAGTGAAGGAGAACCTGTCTACACTTGGTGTAATAAATTGGAGAAGACGCGCTAGAAGCAGTGGCTACTGGCGAGAGTTCTTGAGGTTGTGAAGGCCACCTAAGTAAGTAAGTAAGTAACCAAGGAGCATTTGCTAAACTTCTTAGAGTCTTCGACTGAAACCTTTGCGATATCTCAATGTTGGAAGTACTCGCTGTTCCCCAAAGCTGCATTTCATAAGTGCATACAAGTTTAAATACGTAAAATATGTAATTTCTTGGTAAATTCTACAGCCTTTATAGCTAGCAGAGTGATTTTCGAACTCTTGGCACCGAAAACATTGCACAATATCGTTCACTTTCTTTGGCGATTCAATGTTTATAATTGCATTTGCAATAAATTTTAATTTATAAATTTTTGTATTTCTTTTATCTGGCTCGAAGTCCAAAAAGAACATACACTCCCCGAAATTCAATTGAGAACACCTGTTTTTATTTAAAAATATTAAGTTTTGAGTTATTTAAAAAGCATTTGTGACTCAAAAAATATTTTTAGCGTTATTTAATACCAATTCAACTAAAAAATTATCCTAAATAACCAATAAAAAGGCTTGAAACTTCAAATAGAATAAAAAAAATTGAATTTATACTGCGAAATTCAATTAAGAACACTTTCTAAAAAGGACCAAAAAATAAATGTTTTGTAAAAAAAGAAGGGAAAAATACTAAGTTAATGGTGAGTCCAGGCTCCCGACTTATTTATAACCTCGAAAATTCGGGTTGGCATCGAAAGAACCACCTTCTGAAAATCTGAAAGTGGGATTTGAGCCCATTCTTCGGTAACTGTCCTGCGCAGCTCCTGCACCATCTGAAATTTGGGTCCGCCAGCGAAGACGTGACGGGACAGGTTCCCCCACATGTTCTCAATGGGTTTCAAGTCCGGCGATTGATGTTTTTGCTTTAAAACCAACCACAACTGGCCGTTGAGACGTGGATCCGAGCCTTATCTTCCAGAAAAATAGGATTTTGGTCAGCTTGGTGCTCCAGAAAGTGAATAAGAACGCCAT
>OX465090.1:21436152-21499913 GCA_949987675.1 Chymomyza fuscimana
AATTCCAGAGGACTCGACAAATACGAAAGCTTTAAAGTAGCTTTTAAGTTTATCAAAGGTTTTTAGTGAAACTTTAGTGCAACCGGAAGCTAAGAAGCCATTAAAAAAAACAAATACATAAACGGTTTTTAACAATTAACGTATAATTTATTATTACGTATAAGCATAGTACGAAAATCCAATATCTGCGGATCTTCGGATTATAAAAATAAATGAAATCTTATTTGTCCAAAAGTAATTTAAAATATAATGTGAACCTTCCTCAGCGGACGCATTGCAACATCGTAAACAAAACCTATTTAAAGATATCAAAAATTGCATTAGTTGATGAATTTTCGACACTATTATAATACATACGGAATAATATTGCAAGTAGTCCAAGTTGTCGAGGTTCCTCCTAAACATCCGGCTCGTAGGTGTGCAGCCAGTCAAAGATGAGGTCCGCAATTTCCGCAGCAGTAGCCGGACGATTAAGATGCATTAAAGCTAGGAAAATATAGGGTCGCATGACGATTGGCAATTTCTTCTCCCTCTCGGGCATTTTTGATTTTTTCGGTTCCATTTTCAATAGACGGAATGCGCAGTCAGTGTGAATTGGAAAAAATTGTATTTCTTTTGTGTACGAAATTTATTTTGTGTATGCTTGAAGCCGGTTTCAACGCTTACTAAGTTTTCAGGAAATCTATATATATAAAAATGAATATATGTTTGTACGAGGCTTATAGAATCCATATATTGCAGTGTGATTGTGTTCATATTTACAGGCTATGTTCGGTATGTTGTCGAGAAGGTTTACAACATAAGTGTGGACACCTTTCGGTAGATGACACTGAGTACAGAGCATAGTTTTCAAATGCAACGAAAAAAACACAGTGTTCACTCAGTTTCCATTCAATTCAAATTAGACAGACGAACAAAATTTTGAGCTTGAAAATTGGCGATCCCATTATACTCCTCAGAAACATTGATCTACCACGTCTTTGCAATGGAACCAGACTTGCAGTGAAAAAAAAAGATGAACAATATCATCGAAGCAACCATCGTAGCAAATTCAAAGGAGAAAATGTGCTGTTACCGCGCATTCCAATGATATCAACAGATATGTCTTTCGAATTTAAACGTTTGCAGTTTCCAATACGACTCGCATTTGCAATGACCATCAACAAAGCGCAAGGACAATCGCTACAAGTATGTGGATTGAATTTAGAAAATCCATGCTTCTCCCATGGACAATTATATGTAGCCTGCTCACGTGTTGGAAAACCATCTGACTTATATGCACCAGATGGAACAACTAAAAACATTGTGTATCCAAACGCACTTCAATAAATAGCATTCAATTGAAAAATTGAATTGTCAGACTTTCTCGATAAAACGAATTAAAATACACAATGATCCAAAATAAAAATTGAATATTGTTGTAACGATATTAGTATTACTTTAAATTTAGAAAACGGCACAGCAAGGCGAGTCGGGTATAGCTGGTATATAATAAATTATTAATGAAGTGACATTTTAGAGCTTGTGGTCTTTAGAAGGGGGGTTGAGCCTAGCCTCTGACAAGGGGTTTCTAACCCTGCTTTCTACGCTTATCACATCCACTTCTGGTTTTATATTTTAATTTTAGTATTTGAAATATTGTGAACACAAATATGCTCTTATTTGCTTGCGCCATCTAGCGTCCATACTCAGCAGAATAATAAATGATTACGATGACTTTGTCAAAAAATGTTTGTTTTTTTTATTTTATAATAGAGATCTTGATCTTTAGGATATCGCAAATAAATTACAAATTAAAACATTAATAACATTTTGTTTAGCAATTATCTTTGGAAACCAGCCTTGGATACTGCTACGATTTTAACATAGTTTTGTATCCAAGTAGCCTAAGCAAAAAATAAGTAGGCTTTGCCTGAATTTTGACAACTAAAAAGTATTGTGTAGAGGTAAAAATTTATTTGATTTCATTTGCGATACGCACACTGAACACAACACATCTACAGAAATACACAAATTTTTAAAATTAAAAAAAAAAATATTTTTAAAAAAAATTTTTCCTAAAAACAATTTTTTTTTTTCACAGCCGGTACGCTCAGTTTGCCTTCTCCAAGAATCCAGTCTTAACTTGATAAGTAAGTAAAATTCACAAAATCTTTGCAATAATTATGAAATGAATTTAAATTTTTTTGCAGACATGAGCCGACAAAATGCACGCCGCCAACTTTTTCCCAAAAGAGATCAGATAAATGCTGGAGCTGATGCAGCATCAACAGTAACAGGTCATCCAGCTAATGCGAATCCGTTGGCCTTGTCTACACGTGAATATTTAGACTCGACAGTATCGTTCGCATTGGTTAGGGGGCTGCAAGAGTTGGCTCAACAACGTCCAACGGATCCGATTGGTTACCTGGCTGCCTTTTTGTTAAAACACAAAGATCAACATGCGAATGGATTGAATACTCCCAACTCGCAACAAGTCAATTCAAGTTTATTTAACATAGACTAACTACACCCTACAAAAACATGAATCGTACACACTAGTACCATATATGTATTACTTGAGGCTCTACACTTTATTTTCTGGCGTATGGATCTACCAGAGTTTTCTATTCGCTTACATTGTAACACTCAAATAAAATGAATCCTATATGAATCTGGGGAGAAAAATTAAAGAAGTTTTGTTTAATGGTAGTAAGAAGAAGGGATTCTCTCTTAGGTGGTCATAGGAATCGGCAGATTAGACCCTGATAAATGACTATAATCTTTAAGCTGTTTCGGCGAAACCTATGCACCAAATGAACTTAAATGTGAAGTGTTTCCCTTTGAGTGGAACATCTTTAGAACTCGTATAAACCAAAGCGTTGCAGGAGTACTCACGCCCCGTTAAGTATGCTACAAAAAAAAAAAAAAGAGTGCTTAATGACTTGTCAGATACAATGCGCTTCACAACAACTCCATTAATCATACAATAAATGGCAAATGGTGTTGCAAATGCCAGTTAAATGTCTTTGTGCCACAAGTGGAACGATCTCTGGTGGGGGCGTCCTTGCTTATACATATATATAGTGGAAGTAAATATTTTAAATGCAAACTATAATTGCAATGCGAGAGTCGTTGGTTCGGTTGGATGCTTGGGTTTGGTGTGGCTCCTGAGTAATTAACGCCCCATTTTGGTTTAGATTATTTGTGAGCAATTGGGTTTGTAGTAGGTGCAAGTTGTTCTGTATTTTGCCCAGCACCCCTGGCTGACTATGTGCAACTGCAACAGATTGATGATGACCGGCAAATATACGATAATATTCTGGATGTACGCCCAAATGACTGAAAACTTTGCTAATTGCTTTTTGGACACGAGCAGACGGCGACGGCGACAAAGATGATAACAACAAAAAAACAAAAAAATCCTACAGTTACAGTTGAAGAGTGTTGCAAAATGCCTGCCACAAATTGCCAGCTAACAGTTACCCGTAACGTTGGACTTCACGGACTCCTGTTGTTGTTGCTGAGCCTTTGCCGACTCAACATAAAATTAATTACACACACCCGCACATTTGCAGGTCCTTACAAAATTTGAAAGTATAGAGAGAGTATATCTGGAATAGTTTCGGCAACAATAAACAGAAATTATTGCAAGAGACCAACCAGAAGCTAATGAAGTTTATATGCTCTTTATTTATGAAGCATTCTGTCAAAATACAAAATCTGCTTCTAAAGAATTGTAAGTTAGAGAAGAGTTGATCTGATAAGACTTCCAAAGCTCTGCGCTCCGTCGCCTTAAAGTCCTAAGGTAATTCTCATCAAAACTCTCCTGGTTGCTTGATTTCCAAGTTCAACTTTTGTATGGTAGCTATATAAAATAGTGTATATATTGCAACCAAATTTATGTCAGTTGTACGATGTTTTAGACTTAACATTTGTGTGATGTATGATCCAAATCGGTGCACTATTTCATATAGCTGCCATACAAAACTGAACCAGTTTGCTGCGCAGCCGAACTTCTTTGCGACACCAATTCAATTATAGAGCAGCATTTTTTGCACCGTTGAGAGATGGCGTAAAAGCCACATTGTCTAAGAATGAAGTTGAGTAAGACACGCAGCTTCGTCAAGGTAGGAAAGGACCTCTCCGAACCTTTTGATACCGTTCGAGTTTTTAGAGAAGGCAATGCTCTCTGCTGCAAACTCTTCAAAATTTTGATAGTGTCTTGCGGAAAAAAGTGTCCAGTTGCAGGCATATATTTATGTTGTCGGTCATGCCAAGCCAGATGTTATCGGATCATTTGAGTCCATTAAAAAAGAGTCTGCTAGGGTGGGTCTCTTGGTAAGTAATAGAAAGACAAAGTATACGATTTCTTCAAGTGCAGACGCTCAGATTGCGCTTGAAAACTATTCTCTTGATGTTGTCAAGGATTTCGTCTACCTTATCGTCACAACGAACAACTCTGCCAGCATGGAGATCAATAGAAGAATTGCACTTGCCAATCGGGGCTACTTTGATGTCTGTAAGTAATTAAGTAGTAGAGACCTTCTCGGCAGATGGAACTAGAACTATACTAGACGCTCTTCCCATCCATTTTGCTTAATGGCGCTGAAGCAAGGATGATGACTCTGTCTGATATTTTGGGAGGAAAGAACTCCATAAGATCTTTGGTACTTTACTCATTTGTGACGAATCCGGTATTCTTTGGAAGGACAAACTTTATGAGCCCTACAGCAACATTGACATAGTCAAGTTTCGTATGAATGAAGAAGTTTCAGTGAGTAAGGTATTAAATCGGCTGTTGAGGGAACCCTTCAAAGGGGTAAGCCGTGACTTCGTTGAAAGTCGGAGATTGTTGGACGGAGATGCCAGGAGAGACATTGAAAATTGAAGCTTCTGGGGTAATGATTGCTACAAAATCTTTCAAAACAGCTACTCATAGTTGGATTAGCAGAGGTTGAAGTACGACTTGAAAATATTCAAAGGATGCAATGACTGCCATAAATATTCTGAATTATTCGACGAATTTTCTTGTTTCAATTATATAATACAATACTTCAAAAAGTGTAAGCTTGGAATAATTTAAGTATTCCCACCGATAACACTAGCTTACACGAAAAATGAACCTTCGTAAAAAAGTGTTTTTTAGGGTGATTTTGGGTCGAGAAACACGAAAACTTTTTTTTTTACTTAAGATTTTTTCGAAAAACATGTTTTTGGGCACTTTTTTCAGTTATTCGTCAATATCTCGTGAATAAAATTGCATCGACATGAAAGACAAATAGATCGAAAGGTATTGATGTGCTCTTTACAGTGATATATGCTATGTACAGAATAAGTAAAAAATATTGAAGTTACAAGCAACCAAAGTCGAAAAAAAAATATAATTTTCGACCAGTTTTCAAAATTACAAATTTTCGCATTGCTTTTAATTAACGAAAAAAAAATTTTAAAAATTTTGTTAATCCTTAAGCTGAAAGAGAATTCATTTACGAACATTTCGAGTCTAAGATCTTTAAAATCGGGTAAGAATTGTAGATGTTATGGAACCATGAACGAAAAATCACGACTGCATACAAATTCGTGAAGACGTAACTGAACGCAAATGAAAACCATTGAGTGAAAAATTTTTTTCTCATATAAAAGTGTGATTGAGTAAAGTTTGGAACTTCCGTACCTGGTTTTTCTCGATCCAAAATTACTCTAAAAAACACTTTTTTATGAAGGTTCACTCGATGAGCCTTAAATTTGTAAGCTAGTGTAATCGTTGGACAGAAGTATTTAGGCATTTTTAATCAACCAGTTGCTATCATGAGAGCTTCAAAAATCCGTTTGGAAGAAATACTTTATTAGAACATATTTTTTCTATAATGAATAAATCAATCTAAAAAAAAAACTACAAATTACGTCTCATATCTTATTATGACAACTTGAAGGGCATCAAAAGCAGCCAAATTTGGCAGCATAAATTTTCCAACCCACCCACATGGAGCACCCTTCAATTGTCAAAACAAATTTTTGCAAATGCGCCACCAGCAACAAAGGCATTCATCATAAGATTATACCACAAAAAGAAAAAAATAAATCGGCACCCCCCGAGTACACTTTTGCCAGCCTGCCTACTTGCCACATGTAAATGCCCCAAATGTCTAAAGCTATCACTTGGCGTCGTCACTCCCTTGGGGCATGCATGTGAGATCTGGAACACAAAACTAGGAGTGACCGCTGCTGCCCAAATGCAAATGTCATTTTGTGGTCATTCGAATGAATAAACGAAATTAAACGCAAAGAAAAGCCAATGCTTCATACTATGCAGAAAGAGTTTGAATGACAGCCAGTGAACGACCCCGAATCCCAAACTAAACCCAAAAACGAACGTCACTTGGGACCGCACATCACTGCCCATCGATGCCAATATTTAGGCAGCTACGAACACACACACACACACCCACACACCCACACAGCATGCAACTCTGATGGGGGGATGGGGACCACTCATACTTACCCCCGCTGAGCCGCACCTGTGCTGCCTGCTGCTGCTGCCGCTGCTGCTGCTACATTGATTGAGGTTATTTTTGCTGGCATAAACGTGAAGTCACTTCGAATTAAGTTCCAGCCCACAGTTTGGCATATGACTGGCTGCGACAGCGCACAGTGGGCGGGGCAGTGTGTGTGAATGGCAAAAATTCGATGAGTTTTATTAGTAAATAATGGCAAATCATTTGCCAGTTGACACTCGTTGAATGCCTGATGGCAGTGGGTGAAGAAGGGGAAGCAAAGCCAGAGCTTGGCAGGGAGGTGGGCGAAGAGCAAATGGCAAATGCCAAAGCCAGCTTCAGATGTTGCGGCTGCTAATGAGCATCAGTAATGAGCGCTATTTTTCATTAAATGGACAATCAGTGAGCATGTGTGTGTGTGTGTGTATCTGTGTGAGACCATTTAGCAAGAACTCTGCTCAAATCTCTTGGGTATTTAAGCATACTAGACACAACCAGACTGCCGCAATGACAGCAGGTGCCTTATAAAAGCAAGACACACGCATATGTACACATATGTGTATGCTTATATCTTTCAGCTTTCCATGCATGTATATAGAGATGTAGTACATATATGTTGCTTTCCATAAAACACAATGAAAATTTAATATGAATATGCAAGTAAGCAAAGAATTTGTAATTAAATTAACCATTTGCTTTGGATCCTTTTTTTTCACATCTTTTAATTTTAATTAAATATGTTATTTTTCAGACCTCCTGGGAACTAGCCCAAACAAATCTGGACTCAAGCCCACTTAAAGTGCAGCAGCAACAATCAGCTGCAAAATGTATTTAAGCAAAATATAGTAAATGAGGTGAGGTATACAAAAAAATCAGTTTAATATTAATAACTAGAGGGCTACGCGCCCTGCTCGCTTCACTTAACAAGCCGAGCGCATGCTCGCGACAAACAACTTTTTTTTGATTGAAGAGAAAAGTCTATATTTAGTGATTACTAAGTTTATATATGGTATATATTAGGTGCGCAACTGAGTTCTCGCTGTTTTTTGATGAAAGTGCAACTTTATTATAAAAAAATGGTTACCAATAAATCATCCAAAGTATTGCCTATCGCTAGCTAGATTTTTTTACCATCTTTCTAGCAGAGCTGGAATATCTTGACGGTTGAAGTGTTCGTCTTTTGAGCCTATCCACAAATCAAGCCATTTTGTGATGTTTTCATATGAGTGGAACTGCTGTGCTCGGCTCAATCGCATCAATTGAGTGCGATACCGTTCCCCCGTGATGGTTTCGCTCAGCTCATAAGAAATAACACCGACCTGGTCTCACCAAATACACAGCATAACCTTCGCAGCGTGAATATTCGGCCGAGCCGACGACGTGAAAGCATGACCGGGTAGTCCCCAAGATTTGTTCCTCTTTGGGTTGCTGTAATAAATCCATTTTTCATCAACCGTCACGATGGGATGAAGAAAACTTTCCTTCAAAAAAATCAACAGTTCCCGCAAATGACGATTTTTTGGCACAAAATTAGACATTTTCACACAACCAAAAGTATATAATGCAAAAAGAAATTCACTATTGTGTCATACCGGTTTGTTTACCATATATCTAAGCTTGGTTCATGAAGTTTTAGGTATGTCAAAATCGAACAGCACTTACTGCTAAAGCCATCTATTGACAAACAGTGAGAACTTAGTTGCGCACCTAATATAAGCACAAAAATAAATGTTGACGATGAGCACGACGACGTCAAAAAAATGTTTCCTATGTATGTATATATATATATATTTTTCTACAATTGATATTACCCATAACTAGTCAGAAGTTTCGTCGGCTTGGATTTTAGAGTTACGAGGTCAAACACAAAGTTCGCTTAGCATTTAATCAAATTCATCTATTTGGCTTTCTTCAGACACAACTCTGGGTCAGTAAGAGCACCCTCTATCTGGTACGTTCAGTCACTTCTGCCTTTAGCCAACTGTCTTCCTATAGCTAATGCATCAATACCGCGACAGCGAAGATGACGGTTGTTAATACGCTTGACTGTGTCTATGACGTCATAGATTTGGTCATGCCTTAAAATATCATAAAAGCTATTACTTTGCTTTCAAACATTCCCTAGAGCATCTGCTTTTCTAATGAGAGCAAACTAGCAGCTTAGACTAAAATAATGCTTTCAACCCCCTCTCTTTCAGATTTTTATGAAGTAAGATGATCAATCAAATCAAAGTTAATAAAATAGACAAAACATCGTAAAACACATAGTTTCAGTACATTTAATATTTGACATGTTAAAATTTTTATGGTATTAGAAAATTTTATAAAATTTTTTCTCTCACAACCTCGTTTGGATCAGATTTATTCTCATCTCTCTCAAACAGGTGTTTTAGTAATTTATTTTTATGTATTATAGTTTATTTTGGGAATAAAAAATGGTTACTTGAAATTGTCGAATAGGTCACTCGGTGACCCCTATTCTACAGTAATAGCTGAGCAACCCGGGTAGTTCGTGGAAATATCGAAAAATATTTGAAAAATTGTACAAATATTCGTTTCAAGAAGAAAGCAGTCTTCTAAGCACCTTAAAACCCGTCCCACCCATTTTTAGCTGCTACTTGAAAATAAGCAAAACTTTCTAGTTCTACGTGCAACCATCTTAATGTGACCAACTAATTTTTTGGACATTCGTTGACTTTCGGTCAAAGATTTGAAGACATTGACAATGTCGCATATTGTAAAAATGCGTAAATAAAATGATTGCCAAGAGTATAGTTTACTAAATTGATTACTGAATTCCTTAAAATAGAGAAGTCCATCAGGCTTGGTTCTGAAACTTTTTCATACAATTTATCAAAAAAATCCATACCGCCACATATACCGAATGTGACGCTCTCCAAAGTCCTTATTTTTCAAAATCAATTGATTGTCGAATTGTGGAATATTTGGTTTCTTTTTGGAAAAAACGCCACAAACAGGGAAATTCGGAAACATGTATCGAGTAAATGGAACATACACGTCACACGAAATAGAGCAGATAGAAGGTTACGCTACCCCAACCTCCCAGAAGCCACTATCATTTAAAGTCCATTTCATTTATTATTCTGATCACTTTGCCATATATGTATATTTCGTAAGGTCTCACTCATTTCCATTCTAGGTACTCAGTTTTTTTTTTTTTTTTTGCACTCACTCAGTATACGGCTTACCCTTTGGGGGTAATGGGGTTAAAAACAACGGCGTCACCGGCGACACTCATGAGAAATGAAAAATCGACTTGCAATTAGCAAACATGAAAGACGGGTACGGTGTTTGAGAGGGGGGGGGTGGACGCCGCCATGTCGCACACACACACACACGCATACATACATTCGCATAAACGAAGAACAACACTCTCTGCCGCTCGCAAAACCCGGAGGCTGGCGGCAGAGTTGTCAGCATGGTTAATAAGTTGCTTTTGAGATACTTTATTACTTCCTTGGTAGCAAGCGACAGTAAGGCAGGAACAAAAAATACACAAACACACAAGTTTGGCAAGTGCCAAAGGGTTGCGAATGTATTACAGTATTTCATTAGATATGTTGTGCCTCTCTCCATCTCTTTGTAAATGTAGCTGTATCTGTATGTGTGTATTTCATTTTTTTTTTAATTTATGCGTTTTTTGACTGCCACACAATGTGTGCTGTGAGTTGGGGCAAGGGAATCGGTGGCACCCAAAATTGATTGTGCTATGAGGCAAAGAGGCAGCGCCCAAATGTAGGCAATAGTTTATGGAACCCTTGCCACGGTTCTTATCAACCTGCCACTGCACTTGCTTTTTGTTTATGCAAATGAAATCAATGTTTGTTGATGTTGCCATGTGTATGTGACATTGTGTGTGTGTGAAGGAGGAGGTGAAGCAGTGTCATTGAAAAGGGGTACAACTTGAAGGCACACAATTAAATGCAAGAAACGTAATTAATATAATGCGAATTCTGATTTCCACACACAACAGAAATGGTTCTGAAAGTTTGCTACCAAACACTTGCAGAAGTAGTATAGTAAAAATCAAGCTGAAATATTTACTACGAAAACAATTGGAATTTTTTTTAATTTTTCATTCAAAAACTAACCTATTTCATATACCATGGCCTCGAACAGAAAAACCTGTTCGAAAGCGTTACCGACTGCTGCGTACCGACACTTAAGAAGAAAATTACAGCTACAAAGAATCTATGTATCTGTGAAGTTTTTAAGTTATGTGCCAGCTATGTATTTGTATACCCCATAATAAATAATTTTCTTGAGTCATCCCACATCTCGCTGCTACCCTGCCTATCAACGCCACTGTGGTAGTTGAGATTAGTTGGTGTATTTACAATGTCAAAAGAATAGAATTTTTCATTTTGAACAAGCTGCAATGGCGGCTTGACCTGACCGTTGCAACTGTAAATACTAGTACAAAAAAAACAAACACACACACATGTCCATGTATGCGTGCGTGCGTTAGTAAAACTTTTGTTCATTTGCTGAAAAACTTTGCTCCACGATCCGAGAAACTACTAAAACGCTGTCGAACCACATTAAAGGTAACTATGCAAATATTTGCGGCTCACACGAACAAACAGCGCACGCTTTGACCCTTTTTTGTTGGTATACACACACACTCACACACACACACACACAGATACACAGAAAGACATATGTATGTAATGCCACTTTGACCATAAAACGTGTTGATGGCAACCAAAAAACATTCCGTACTGGTCAATAGCAAAACTAACGCTGAAATGCCTAGAAACGCTTCATAGTTACCCCAACGTCAGATCTAACCATTGAAAACTGACAGATGGACGTACGGACTGCTTTACGGTTTGTTGTTGCCGTTTGTTCTAATTGCAGCGCCTCTATTCGCAATCACTTAGAAAGACTCACACACACACACACACACACAGAGAGACACAAACAAACCCCGTTTGGCTATGTGCGGAATGTCTAATGAAGCCACATAAATCAAGTGGCAGCACTGCGCAGTCTTTGGGGCCCCACGTTGGGCCCCACGGTCAGCCCTTTGGCCAGACCCGCCCCATACCTACCGCACTGGACATGTCCACGCTTGGGCTAATTGAAATTAAAAACGGTGCCAAGAAAAAGCAACACATTTTTCATTTTGTTTTACGTTCTTCTTTGTTCTCTCTCAGTGTGTGTGTGTGTGTGTGTGAGATAGTAAGTGTGAGCGTATTAGTGTAAGAGAGCGCCTGGTCTGTCTGTGTGTGTGCCAAATTAGCGACAAAAATGGCTGTAATTTATGCATAGTGTGACCAGAGCAAATCATTATGCGGCTGTAAGCTCAGCCTGCCCATTAAATACCATTTAGCTTTAGCATATAATGCATAACCGATTTAAATGAGAAGCTTGCTAAACTTTATTTATGCAATATACTATGTATGCATACAATATTTACTAATTTTTTTTAAAGTTAAGTAAAAGCATTATTTGTTATTGATGCTAAAATAATATTTTAATGATATTGTACAAATATATTTGAAAACTAAAAGAGCCGATAGTTCTGGCAGCTGGCGCTCTTTGTATAGTAATATGCTAGATAAGGTAGGAATTTTAATAATTTTCGTAGTAAAATAAAATAAATAAATAATTAAAATAAATACATAAGTATAGTTTTATATAAATTATAATTATTGCTTCCCTGCTCTAAATGTCTGCGGGCAAATTTTTTTATTTTTAAGTTATTTTATACAAATCTAAAAAAAAAATGCAGTATATGTATCGATACTATCGATAGTACTATCGAATAAAGTGAAATATTACACACAAAAAAGGGCACATTCTATAAATGAGTACCATAGAGCATGTGGGGAAAATTCTAGTACTTACAAAAAGAGTATTTCAAAGTTTTGAACAGAAACGTTTTACTCATGACATTGTAAAAAGAGCTCCCCTTAAAATTAAATCTTAAAAAACCAAAAACTGTCCATTCAACAATTAACAATCAAAAAAAAATTATCTTTCAAGTAGCTTATTTTTGTGGCAGAAGACCAACATATCCACATTTCTAGGTTTCAATCGGATACTTCTGTCCAAAACTATAAGGCCACTTCTACTGAACATCCATCCTCTCACTTTCAGTAGAAGTGGCAGGAGTGCATAAATATTTGTTGACTAAGATTTTTGTAGTCCAACACATTCGGATCCCTGAAAGTAGAATAATTTTTAGTTACATTTTTTAATTGTTTACATTAACCTTCCAAAAGCTCAATGAACTTGCATCTTGGCTAAAATTTTGACTGGCAAAATAATGCGGAATCTCAAAAACAGCTGCTATCTTATTTTTAGAGATCTTTTTTTTTTCAAAACCGTGTAAAAGAAATAATAAATATACAAAAAAAATACCAAAGTGAAATAATATCACTGCTTAGAAAATTATTATATGTGCATAAATCTAAATTTAAAATTAATAAATAAGCTAAGAATTTTTTATTATCAATTGTTTATTTTTCTTCTATTGTTTTTTATGACTATTATAAAAAATATGCTTTGGCATGAAGCAAACAAGATTCTGCAGGGTAGATGCGTCTATTTCTTCCCATTTTTCGAGCAAAGTCAATTTTAAGTTATGCTGCTATGTTCCCGAATTGACGATCTTTCTGTAAAACTTGTTGGAGAGTATTCCCCATAGCTCTTTGATAGGTCTAAAGTTGGGTCTGATTGCCTGCCATTCCAATAATGGTATATTTCTGGATAAAAGAAGAGCCTTTGTCTTGTTGCAAAGTCTAATTATGCCTATAATGCTCTCCAGCTAAATTAATAAGGACACTTCATAAAAGGTCCACTTAGATATCCGCATTTGTCCTGGTAGGAATGAGGCACTCAAGAGACTGACGCAGGAATATGCTCCTTGGAAGCATATTCGTTTACATTTGTAATTTGATTTATGCGTCTTCTGCATAATGTTTGACCTTCTATTCGGACTAAAGAGCTCCGACCCAAATTTTTATAAACAGTTATATCTTTATATAGTTTTAACCGTAGTTGCTTAATATAGACTATATAAAGTAAATAATATTTGTATATATTGTTGTTGTAGCAATACACAAAACTAATCGACTTAACTTAAACAAAATATTTTTTTTTAAAACGGAATATGTTTATTTCAATTTCCTGAGCTTCATCCAATGCTCCGGCTGTAGGAATTTACAAACGGAAGAAAACCCATTGAACACCCGAACAAAATTTAAAAAAATTTATATCATAAAGTGTATAATGTGTTTGTTTTGTTAAACAATAATATCAAATTTGTTTGCTATTACCTAGAGAAGGCTGATTTGCAATCAAATCAAATTATAAGTTATAGAAAAACAAAAGATAATTAATGACTAAAAAGAAACATTACCACATACATACATATATGGTACAACAAAAACTTAATATTTATTCCAATACTGTAACGACCTCCTCTATATACATATATTCTGCCCTTTTGCGGCGATACGCTCACCCAGATGTTAAATCCTGGTAGCAAACTTGGCGTGGCTCGTTCACGAAATCGTATTAACTCCGACGCGGTCGCACCCGCTGCGCTACTAATTAATTATATTCTTATTCCCGTCCTTTACGACAATTCTTTATTTAAAGTTTCGGCACTGACTCACTAAGACTCATCACTTATTTCATTAGACTGTCTTTTCACGACTCTCTTCTTGTTACTGTCTTCCTCGTACTATCCCAAGGTATACTTATTTAAGGTAGCATACTCCCGCCGAAGGCTCTCAACGAAAGTTACCAATTTTTAGTTTCGTTGCGACTGCGCGTGAGGAGGGTTGTTTTCACGCATATTATTTTAATATGTTTGCGTTCTCTCTCTCTCGCTTTTTCTTGCTCTCAGTAAAATTGGTGATGACGCCGGCAGCATTACTCTACCTTAAATAAGTATACTTTGGTACTATCCCGATTTTGGCTGTTGACCCGCCTTATATTGGCCTCGATCGCCGCCAAATCCTTAGATTCCCGCCTAAGCGTATACTAATAAATCCAATACGGCACTCTGCTTATCATCTATCTATCCTAATACAAAAGAAAGAGTCCGCCGTACCTAACACTATCTCTATCACCTACTCTGCACTTACACCTATACACTAATACCATTAACCTACGCACTAATACAAAACAATAATTAGCGCGCCCAGCATAAGGGCCGCTATACCTTAACTAGTGTTGGTGAGAGTAGGCGCACTTTCACCGCTACTCTCACAAAGCAGTCCAAGCAGCTTAGCTATTGCCCTATTGGCAAATTAGGAACAATGTTGTGAGGTGGCAAATTGCCTCCTCACAATACACTCTAATTACCAATTATCCTATGGGTGGCCCCCTTTTTAATCTTCTCTTTCGTGCTTTGGAAGACGGTCTTTCTGAATTCAGCAGTCGTGCTAGCAAAGGGTTAAGGTTATAAGGTACTGGAATTTTTGAAAACTGATAATGCAGTTCGAGTTTTAGGACACATTTTCGCAAAATTTCAGTTTTTAAACTTAAGACGTTTTTGGATTAATTAAAAAAAAAAAGTGTTTTTCGTTTTTACTTAATTGTGACTAAACTACTGAATATTTTTGAACCATTTTTTTTTTTAATTTAATTTTTTTTAACCAACACATTTTCAATTTTGAAAAACCAACTTTCAATTTAGAAAAAATAATTTTTTGTAACTCCAAAAAATCTACGGAAAAAATTCCCTCTACCCATCATAGAGCTTCTGTTCTAGTACGCGCATTATACGAAAAAATCCTTTTACAAGCATGCCGCGAATGAAGTGAGTTTTCTGACTAAAAATTTAGTAAATTGAATTGTTGAATCCTGAAAAATAATAATAAAAATATGCCCACGTACTTACCACAGCTACACATGCAGGAAATTGTGGAAAAATTTATATAAGCATATATATTACAAACTCTAGTCATTTATAGATCCTTTATTTGTATTCGAATTATTTATTTTTTGTAATATTAAAAAAAAAACACAATGATCACATAAAATGTTTTTTAAATTACATAATATTTGTTATACATATTATATATATATTTATATATAATTTTTATTTTAAATATTAATAGTTTTGTTTTTGTTTTTTCTTTTTTTTTTTTAATTTATATTTACTTTATTTAATACAATGATTTTTTTTTTAAGCCTGCTATTTGGGTTTTTTCTTTTTTATTTTAGTTTTAAAATTCGTCTAAATTTTATTTCGCTTGTTTGTTTTTGTTTTATTTTTATTTTATGCGTTTAGTTTAGAAACAAATATTTTTAGGTTTTACAAAAAAAAATTCAACTACGCTTACTTAAATTTTAATTTCATTTCATTAAATGTATTGCACTGAATTTTTTTTAGGTGTTTGCTTTTAAATAATGCATACTGCCCGATTTATTTTTTTTATTTAGCATTATTTATAAATATTTTTTTTTTTTTTTTAACATTAAAACTTATGGCTCTAAGTATGCGGTGTGTGTGTGTGTGTGTGTTTAAGCGCATAAAGTGACAATTTTTGGGTACTTGCCCCTAAAAATTTGCAGTCATGCACTTAATATAAATACATAGTTAGATATAAATGAGCCGATTTTTTTTATAAGAGCTTTATTTAAATCTTAGACACACACGCACACAAAAAAAAAAAATATTACTACTTAATTTACTGATAATATCTTTGCATGTTTTTTCTTGTTGGTGTTAGAACTTTTTATATAATTTGCGCAAAATGCGCTGGTAAAAATTTTACGCATTATTGCATATAATACAATCCATAGAGCTCGTAGCTTTCAAAAAGGTATGAAAATTGATATTATAGAGTTTTGCAGCACGAATAATCGCTTAAAAGCAAATTCGTTAGTATTTGATTTTCTGTTTTTTGCCAGCGCATTTATATTTCGACAAGCCGAAATTTTGAACTGCTTATACTCTATGACAATTATATAAGTTGCCAATTTTATGCGTGCCACAAAATTGGATCAAACATCTATTAGGTTCCACCTTAGACTATGGTACATTAACATACTAGTTGGTATCATATACAATAGCAAAAAAATTACATTATTATAGAAGTATTTTTTTTTATTTTTAATATACAATGTATCAACACGAGAAGCGCCTAAGTCTAGTTGTTGAACAGCTCAAAACTATGCTAGAAAAAAAAAATAGCAAGGACTTTTAGTACCAAGAACTCCAACCAATTCTCTGCACAATAGTCGACACAGTTCCGTAGTTAAACTATGCCCGCATCTATATCTGTTCTAATCTGTGTAGCTTTATGACGTCATAGCTCAAAGTTTCGCTATAAGAAGTTTATGTACAAACCTGCTGCTTACTAGCACCACACACTTAAATGGGCGTGGGCATCAGCTTGCTGTAGTCCTGATGCATGCTGGGCTTCACCGAGTTATAGACGGGTCTGACACTATCTTCGGGCAGCGCATAGACATCGGGTGGCACACAGAGCGACTGCAGCTTCGATATATACGAGTCAAAGTGCTCGTGTGGATGACTATGCGGATGCGGATAGCTGCCCGGATGATGCACTGTATAGGCATGATGCAGCGGTGGTGGTGGCGGTGCAGCGCTGCTGTTGACTGTGGCATGATGACCGTACATGGGCGCAGCCGTGGACACACTGACTGCGCTGGGTGGTGGTGGCGGCAGCAGCGTGGAATAGGCAGCCGCTGCTGCAGCAGCCGTGTGTTCCGGCATGCTGGGCGCACAAGCGCTGAGCTGACCACCACCACCACATAGACTGCCATTGTCCAGTCCATGTGCGGACTGTAGGCCAGCGCTGCTGCTGGCCACGCTGCCGCTGCCCGGCGGTGGCGGTGGTGGCGGCGGCAGACGCACATGCTCCAACAGCGTAATCACATTATTGCGCAAGCTCTCATAGTAGTTGTTTATATTGGTATTGGGTGGACCGGTAACGCCGCCATTGCTAGGATCACCATGACTCATCATGCCCACGTTGGGATTGTAGCCTACGCTGGCATTGATGCTGCTATTGCGCAGCGTGCCGCTGGGCGTTATGGTGGTGGTTATTGCTTGATCATGCTCAGCACTGCTGCTGATCACCGTGGTGGAAGAGACAGCCGCAAAGGGTGACTGACCGCTGGGTGAGGCTGCTACTACGGCGGCTGCACCGCCAGCTGCGCCAGTCACCGCAGGCAGCACGCGCTGTTGATGAGCACTCAGTGGAGAAGCCTCCTGCGAGCGTTTTGATGAGAGAGGGAGAAAGAGAGTTGGATTAGTGGAGCTCTCAATGCTGAGCAGGCACATGGCTTTAGAGTGGTTGATGTTTTCGGCAAATCTTGTGAGTGAGTCTTATGTTTTAACGGGTTTGCAGCATGCAGCAAGGCACAGCATGAACAGGTTATGAAATTTTCAATAAATTTTTAGTTTTTGGAACACTCTAAAATCGCTCGAAAAATATGATTAGTGTGCCCAATGCGGCTTCAGAAGGAAGCTTCAGTCTGAAACTGTCTTAATTAGTTTAAAAAAAAAAACTCGAATAAATTAGTATTCGTTTTTCAAAGAACCGATTTTTTTAAAAACTAGTGGTTTTGTGCACTGCTTGCTTCGTTACGATCTTGTGATAACTTGCTAGCGCCATCTAACGGCGGCACTTAGTAGAAAAATAAATGATGACGAAGATGACGTAGTCAAAAAACTTTAGAAATATATGCTATTGTTATAAAGTTCTTAAGCAGGGGCGGATTCAGAAAAAGTGTTTAAAATGTGTCCAAATTTGATTTGTTGTGTGTAGTGAAATGTTTCATTTAAAATTTTTGGTATTTTGTAGTCTTTCAGTAAATAATAATATAAATATATAATAAAATATATAAACAAATACAGAAACATAGTTGAAAGATCTTAATTTTGAAATGTTCTCTATCAATGGTTCGCCAGATGTTGCACTTGTGACGTCATTGTGATCAACTGTGGTATAACGTTAGTCGCTTTAAAACGAATTTTTGAATTTGTATGGGTTGAAGCAATTGTAGACAGATGGCAAGACAAATTTGTTTTCAAAGACGAATTTTCGTAATCATCATCATCATTATAATTATTCTACTTTAGCCAAGGCCCCACAAACAGCGCTATACCATCTAAGTTAGTTTAGTTTTGTAAACTTCTCTATCTCTAATAATAATAATAATTATTATTCTACAATTTTGAACTTTTAAAATCAAACATTTTCAAACCAAAATTAAATTATTGAAAATAATGTAAATTTAAACAAAATTTCATCTTTATAATATATATGAAAAATTCGGCATGTTTCTTAAAACTTAAAATCTACTTTCTTTTAAAAGCGAAAATTCAGCTTGCTAACTCATTTATATTGCTTTGATGCATATTTTATTGTTATTAAACAAATAAAAGTTACCAAAAAATATGAATTTTAGAATTCCATTTCATTTCATTCCATTCCACACTTCATACATTTTAGAGTGCTACGTTAAAATACTTATAATAATTCATTATAGCATGTCTGCCAAGAAAAAAAAACCTTTAAAAAAATTTTATATCAATGAGCTCGAGTTTATTTTCAGTTTTGAAACTAAAGAGTCTGCTGCAACTCTTAAATAAGTCACTTGGTAGCCCTTGGCTTATAGATAGTCCAGCCCTGATTTTTTTCCTAGACTGTTGACTGCATCTCATATAGTTTTATTTCAAATTCAGTTTCCTATCTGTTTTTTATTGCTTTGATGCATATTTTATTGTTATTAAACAAATAAAAGTTACCAAAAAATATGAATTTTAGAATACAATTCCATTCCATTTCATTCCATTCCACAACTCATACATTTTAGAGTCGTAATCCTTATAATAATTCATTATATCTGTCAAGAACAAAATCTAAAAGTTACCAAAAAATATGAATTTGAGAATACAATTCCATTCCATTTCATTCCATTCCACAACTCATGCATTTTAGAGTCGTAATCCTTATAATAATTAATTATGTCTGTCAAGAACAAAAATCTTAAAAACTACTTTTTATTATTAAGTTCGAGATTATTTTCATTTTTGAAACTAAAGTGGAATTATTATAAGGTCACTCGCTGAACCGAGGTTCATACGACCCCAGCTTTTAACCATAGGTTATTGACTGCGTCTCATATAGTTTAATGTCCAACATTTTAGTTCCATTTTGACATGTTTGGAATAGTTGGAAACACATTATTTTTTATTGTATTTTATGGACCAGGCACTATATCCAAAAACAAATTTTTAAATACTCATAACTATGCCGCAGACTTAATTTGAAAATATTTTCCTATAATTCCCACAGTTTTCAAACGATTATTCAAAAGATAACCTAGAGAAGGATTATAAAAAAAAGGCAGAGAAAAGAAGGAACCATGTGGATGGACCCTAAGCCGAATTTTTTGAGATAGTTAATAATTGGAAAATAGAATTGAAAAATGGAAAAAATTAAAAAAGAAAAATAAATGTTTTTGAGAGAACTTCTCCAATGTTGTAGACAGACGCAGTCGAAAGAAAGACTCAAAAAGGCGTTATCCGAGAAAATGTATTAGATCGTAGGGGGCGTCAATATTAAAATACGGTCATTAGTAAGCCAAGTTTATAGAAACAGTTTTGTACGTTTTTTTCAGAAGTATTATGGAGTTACAGTTTTTCAGGGAACCGTAACAGTAATAAAATCGTTTTGGTTATGCGTAAGGATTTTAGCTTTCCAAATAGAATCCAATTAACGTTTCTTTTTTTCACTAATATTATAAATCTTGAGTCAAGAACTAAAGTAAACTTAGCAGCTTTTAGATGCACAGAAACTTCTTACCCTTGAAAAACTAGAGCTGCTAGTTCCTTATAAAACTGCTTACAAACGTTACTTTTTAAAGTTCTTTTGAGTCCATTATGTATGCTAGGGATCGTTAGTTACCTTCTTTTATTTTTTGTATTTAACAAATTTAATTCAATTATATGTATGGCTTTTACCAAATGCAGGCATGGGTCAGGGACACTGTTCATGGTACATTGACATCTCATATGTGTGATATGTATTAAGTTTATAGGAGGAGTTCCAAGGAGTCTTACACTACCCTTGCTCGTTTGGTATTTGCTGCTGCTGGCTCTTTTTTTTTTTTGTTGCTATTCACTCACACTCGTCTCACATACTTACACCCACATATGCAGGTAAGCTGTATATAGAGACAGCCCAAGACTCAACGTACATGGAAATTGAAATTCCAATAAGAATGCTCCACAAAGCAGAAAAAAAATTATATATATATGGTATGGTATGGTAAAAAATAAAGCACAACAACAACAACAAGACAAAACAACGAAAAAATATAAAAGCAGAAGTAGAATGTAAACGAAATGAAAGCAAAGAAAAAAAGCCCATAGAGTTCCCCGAACTAGGGGGTGGCGCCCCAGAAAGCCAACGAAACAACGCACGAAGCCGTGCGAGCTGGCACCCACACACAGCTACAGCAACACATATACAGATACCCCCGCACACACACACATACACACACTCGTATATACATAGACAGCGGCTGGCAGCCAACAGCGTCACAGTAGCTGTTCTTGTTCCGGAGTTACCTCCCCAAAAATGTTGGCGCATTTATTTCCTTTTTTTTTTCAGATACTTTTATTTCGTGGAACCATACAACAACGCCTCTGCACAAATACACGCACAAACATATACATATATACGACTACACACCCCCAGAGCGTCAAGCCATCCCCTTAGGAGCAAACGTAGTACACTGACACTGACTGGGGCCAAAAAGGTTACGTGTGTGTGTGTGCGTCCAAAACTCTTAGAAATTGGGGAAACGACGCTCTTAGGGGCAAATCGAATTGACAGCACGAACGCCTTACGATTCGAAACGAGCGAGCCTCGCCTTTATGGTCAGACTGCTTCTTTTTTTTTTTTTTTGGAGCACGCATTCAAGTTTTGTTCATATTACCTAGGGCACGTACTGTACTGCCTGCCTGCGCATGACCAGAAAACATGACACTAACTAGGCTATAGTCAGTGCAGTGTGATCAGCCATTAATGTGAGCGTTCACTGTACAGTACGTGTTTTCGTCATCGTCAACGCCGTCGCAGTCTTCGTCCCAGGCCCTCGTCCTTGCCGTGTTCGTGTTGCTGCTGTCGTCATCGTCGTCAGACTTTTAGGGGTGGCTGCTGTTTGCTGATTCGTCGCTAGATGCAATGCTCGAGTGCAGCATTTGTGGCATGCAACGTCAGCGATTGGCTCGTGCGTGCTGCCTGCACAGACGGGCAATGTGTGACGCCATTTTGAAAACGCAAAAACCTGCCAAACTTATTCTTGTTGTTGTTGTTGCACTGCTACTGCAATTGATTTGCAACCCAAGCTGTCAATAATGCTGGCAACGCTGCCCAAAATTATGCAAGCAGTGCACAACAGTCAAGTGGTGTCTCACCTCTGTCTGCGTTTCGCCAAACTGCTTGTTGGCAAGCCAACAAATAGTTGCACATAATTTTCGCAAATTTTCGACAATAATTTTGAAGCGAGAAAGTCTATTTATACGTTTGAATAAACAGCATTAATTCCAATGCGAAGAAACTTTTTTTGTTACAAATTAAAGAGATGTGACCAAAATTAAAAAAAAAACACTTTTGATTAGTTCGGCAATACATATATTGTGCCAAGTGACGATAGTTATCTCTTCTTTCGATGTAGCCAGTAACATATTTTTTCAAAAAAACTTATTGTTTTCGTTTTCGAAAGACTGAACTGCTTGTATGCAGTCTAACAAGCAGTTTGGAATCATAAAATTAGTGGGTTCAATAATATTTATACCCATGACTTCCATTAGTTTAAAGCGACTTTTCAGTAGTTCGAAATTTAAGCCGTGGGGACTTCCAATTGGATATGTTAGTGCTGGCTTATCGATAAAAAGGTCGAAGGTGGATTGTTTACTGAGCTTAGTTGGCTCTCAAATGCATCTCGAATTAATAGGGTGACCAGATGGCAATAAAAGTTTTTTCAATTTGTATGTTTTAGAAGCTCTCAATATTAAGCAATGACATCACAACCAGAGAGTAGTACTCTCTGTCACAACGTTAAAAAGCTTAAGAATGAGTACCCTCTTTAGAAGCATAACCAGACAGAAACTGGTGCGTGGTGAAGAAGTATAGGAGGGTATTCAAAAAAATCTATTCATCACCAGAGAATCAAGAATTGTTCTGTCCCATTCGGAATTTTTTTTTTTATATGGTTTTGTCATTCCGTGCGAATTTTTTTTGCATTCTGCATATAGGACTTTAGGAATAGAAACCGTGCGTCTACAGAGCACGGCATGAGGTCAAAGTTTCAGATTGCTAACTTCATTGGATATCTTAAAGCAGCTCCTGTACAGAAGTATAGACTGACAGGCGGACATATAGACGGATGACAAAAAAATATTTGTTTCATACTGATCTCATCCACCAAACAGACAAAGATTTTTAGGAGGTGAAGAAAATATAGCCGCCTTAGCGGTCAGTTTCGAAGAGGATCCAGAAATGTAAATTCGTCGCGGATCTACTGCATTGGGCATCGCCAGACTGTCAACCTGGCGTTTTTTTTTTGGGGGGGGGGGGGGGGGGTGGGGGAAGCGACTTGGGACTACATTCTTATAAGTTTATGCTGGAACAAGAATTGAAGCGGGATGACCATAAACAATCCCGAATAGAAGATGCTGTTTATAGATGCAGATTTTGCTCAAAAAGTACAGCCAGCGAAGACTAGGCTATCCCATGGAAAAATACATGAATGTAGCTTTCAAATAAAACCCAAATTAATATTATCCAACGCGTTGTCTTATTTAAATTTCTTCACTTATCTGGTCACCCTTAAAAATAACAATTAAGCTTTTTCTGGATATCGATTCAAATTTGTCGATTAAACAATTCGGATTATCACTGTAATCTGCGGTAGTCTTTGGGAAAACTTATAATAATCTCAGCTTTTAAAACGACTAGTCGAAATCGTGAATGAATATTTACACCAACAAGCAATCAAAGTCATTTCAAAAATTCAACTTTGGAGTCTACAAGCAGAGTGTGTGGAAAAGAAGATTGACAATCTTCTGTTTATTAGGCTTACATTATCTACATGGATGACTCTGAAGCACAGACAATGAGAATTCCATATAGTCAAATTTTCAAGTAGCTTACAAGCATGAAGTACATTTTTGACTCTTACTTTTGTTATGCAGTCGAAGATTCCTGCGGCATATTCGCACATGACCAGAATCGTAATATGAAAAAATTTAAAAAAGTTCATTAGAGGCAAGTTCGACTGTAATTATTTGATTTGGTATACGAATCATAGGTCTTGTATATTTGGTTCCAAAAGATGACGCAAATTTTGGGCCCCACTCAACAAACTGCATCTGAAGAGACATGGTGTCTCTTGCTCTTATGATCTACGAGCTATAGTTGCTCATAGCGACGAACTTGGTTTAAACGTCACCTAAGTCAAAACTGATCATCTATAACTAGACTGCCGCAGCTTGCTTCTTGCTTACATTGCACAAATCTACAGTACCCTTGACCCTATATGCAGGTACAGGCTGTAATTATTTCAAAGTGAAAACGGAAGTTAGTTTTAAAATAAAAAACAAAAAAAAAGTAGTTACAAAAAACGCCATAACTTTCATTTAGAAGTTCCGGCGTTTTCAACACCGGCTGGCAGAAAAGCAAAATCCGCGATAATTTAAATACATATAATAAAAGTTTTTAACAACAGCGACGGCGACGCCAGCGTCAGCGCCTACGTCGACTGCGACGTTAGCAGCACCAAAAAGTTTCTTGTCATGTTTGGGTTAAAGTATATTTTTCGCCAAAGAAAGTTAACACGGGGCTGGCGCAAAACTTTCCAAGCGACTTTTGCCTTAAGTTTGATTCTCTGCCGGTATTTTTTTTTTTTTTTAACTTTCTTTTGTTCTTCTTCTACTGCTGCTTGGTGCTTTTTTTTACTGCTTACTGCTTGGGAAGACTTGGAGTTTAGAGACGTCCTTGAAAACTGCTTAAGCGAACTTAGAAACGCGCACTCACACAGGTGGCCCCAAAAAAAATAAAAATAAAAAAACTCTAGACAAAGTCTCGTTTCAACTTCAAGTTGCCGTTAAAGTTCGAGTTTTGACTTCGAGTTCGAGCTCGAAACAAAGTTTTACGCCAAGTTCGAAATACACCAAACATAAAACCGCACAAACGGTGCAATGTTTTATGAGTTATGCGAAAAGTTTGGCGCCAAAAATCAAAATGTTTGGATATTCATAGCCGGGAAAGCTCAAGTTCAGTTACTCAAACTGGGTCAATTTTTTGTTTTGGAAAAATGTGAGTTTTAAAACTGTTACAGAAACAATAATTAAAATTAAAGTATAGTCTATTTGTGCAGAATAGTCTTTCGGGTAATGTTTGGTAATTTTTGAACGATTTTCAATCCAATAGCTATACGACGATTAGTTATATAATTGAGCGCCTAAGATATTCTTCATGTTGATTATTAACTATCAAGTTTTGATAGCATTTCGCGCATCATCTTTTGGCTGTATACACCAAAGAAGATAGATTTTTGGGATCGCTGAATCCGAATTCAAGAATAAAATACGCTAGTACGTCAGGATTCGCAAATAACTTCCAAAAACCTCATTAAACGAAGCATTTTAAAAAAAAGCTTTAAACAAACTTTTAGGGATTTCTGCCATCCATATAAGCTGTTTTATCAGATAGTAATAATCTACAATTTGACTTATTCAAAATTTATAATTTTTAACGCTAAAAATTTCATATTTGACAAATAGGAAAAAAAAACAAAGGTCTTATTTACAAAAAAAAATTTCAATCTACAAATTCTCGTATATACATTTTTTTTTGTAGAAATAGCCTAAGCCCTAAAGATCGTAGCTCGATACTTTGTATTCTGTTACAGTAGAACTTCCCCATAAGGTTTTTCTATATAACGAACCAATATTCTATTCTCTTGCGAATTCGCTATTAGGAAGTTTTACTATTTTATAAGGAATTTTCTATGTTAAAGGGAATTTGTTAGCAGAAAGCAAGTCGTAAAGGTTTTGCAAAACAGAACCAGTTCTTTTGGCTAAGATTTTCGGAACTACGTGTTGTTCTTTTGGCTAAGATTTTTGGAGCTACGTGTTTTATTTTCTATGTTAAAGGGAATTTATTAGCAGAAAGCAAGTTGTTAAGATTTTGCAAAACGGAACCAGTTCTTATGGCTAAGATATTTGGAACTACGTTTTTTTCTTTTGGAGCTACGTGTTCTATTTTCTATGTTAAAGGGAATTTGTTAGAAGAAAGCAAGTTGTTAAGATTTTGCAAAACGGAACCAGTTCTTATGGCTAAGATATTTGGAACTACGTGTTGTTCTTTTGGAGCTACGTGTTCTATTTTCTATGTTAAAGGGAATTTGTTAGCAGAAAGCAAGTCTTTAAGATTTTTCAACACGTACTTCCAAAAATCTTAGCCAAAAGTACTGAAAACACATTCAAGATTTTTTTTCTTTTTTTGGAGGCATCGATTATTATGATGACATTGCAGAGTAATCATGCAAGGATGATTTAAAAGCTCATTTTTTAACCGAAAAATTTATAGCGGGCCTTTCGGTTTTAGTATCTAAAAAACAATCATAGTATGAAATAGTTCACTCCAAGAAATATTAATAGCGGGTACAGAGCTTTGGCAACAATGTTGAAGAATTTATCGAAAAGAGTAAGTGGTCAGAAGTTATCGATAGCAAAAAATGTGAAGTTTTTTATTGTTTCATTTTCGTTTTCTGGAGCACAGCTGCATAATATTTTTAGGCATCATCAATCACGATTTGCTTAGCTTAATTCGAAAAATGTAGCAAGAAGATTACAATCTAGCGAATTTACTCGCTATGTCGCTAAAAGCTGCCGATAAAAGTTCAGTCACGTTTTCATATCTGAGACTCTGCAAACAATGAATTAAAATAAAATGTTTCCCAAAAAATACACTTTCACGATAGTTTATTGTATAGCTTGCCTATTTTGTTTATATTTTTCATTAACGTTTTTTCTTTTCTATATATGATAATTCTGAAAAGTTCTGGTTTATTAATAATACGAATACTTTTTTATCGAAAACAAAAAAAAATGAACTAAGGGGCTGCAGCTATTACTTTTTAAAAACTAAGGGGCTTTGCATAATACGCGCTTCGCCCTCGTCTTACGCTGCCGACTAAAAACTCTTTCTATTAGAAAAGAAATGTATTTATCTAACATTTCGTAGAAAAAATAATAAATGATGACGATGAGCACGATGATGGCAAACAACTTTTTTGTTCTATAAAAGACTGATATGTTTTAAAGTTCTACAATTTGGTATACAAATTCAGAATATTATTATATTATAATATTATTCTGAACACTATATTGGAAAAAAAGAGACTTTAAAACTTTTGTTTACCAACACTGGTAACATTTTAAGCGCATTACTTTTATGAGCTCAAATCAAAGTATTTGCTTAGGATTCGTGCCGATTTATGCTGTGCCTTGCTGGTATACCACCAAAATGCTTAAGTCTAGTTAAAAACTTGCTCTATAATACTCATAATTTGTTGCCTCAACGAACCTGAGCCTACGTACCCGATCGCTGGTGCTCAGCTGCGATTCCATGGCATTGATATCGGACTTCAGGCGCATCATTTGCGATTCGACGCGTGCATTTTCACGTTGCAGCTCCGAGATTTCCGCCTCTAGCGAGTTAAGATCATCACCATGATTGTTGTCACCATTGCCGGTTTGAGGTTTATCAACATTACGACTGACGACGCTGCTGCCGCTGTCGACGCCGACGCCGACGCCGACGATGCCATTGCTGGCACTGGGCACGCCGACGCCGCTGCTCATGACAATATCCAGGCCGCCTCCTAGTGCAGGAAAGAGAAGGAGTGACGAGTTAGTTGGGGAGGGCTGGCTGCGTCTCCAACGACTTATGAGCTATCGATTCCGTGATATAGGTATTTATATTATATTTTCACGATGGGTTTTCTATGTGCGCGTGTGCTAGCAGATCAATCGGCAGTTGCATTATCAGCTGCATTTGGTATTTTTTTGGTATTTTTGTAACTTAGTAAATACTTTGTAAGGGTTCTCAGTAGGTGCGTCTGTGTGAGTGTGTGAGTATGGTAGTGTGTGTGTGTGCGAGTGAGTGAGTGAGTGTGTTTAGGTGTGCGGGATAGCAGAACGGCTTACCTTGGTTCATTTTATGAGATCTTTGCTTGTGTGATTGTATTGAATTTTGTTGTAGTATTTTTTTTTCAGATAGCTATGTATCATTATCTGGTAAATCAGCATTATATCTTTTATTTTTGGTTGCATTTCTTAGCTGTTTCTTTTTTTTTTGTGATTTGGTATTTTTTTTTTTCTGTTTATGTGATTTGGTTTCTTTTGTATATATTTTTTTTTTTTTTGGTCTATTTACAGTAGATATTCGGCACCGATACAAAACGTCGCGTAATCTAAAAAAAACGCCAACATAAACCATGAAACGAAACAAAAAGAAGGAAAACAGAATTAAATTAGAATTTAAAACTAGGAGTACTCAATTTTGTTCATGTGCTGGCGTGTGTATGTGTGTTGTACTCACACACGCAAGCACACACACACACACACACACGCACAACTTGCAACAATATAGTAAGTAGTACAGTTATTTGCATATATACGATTTTTGTTGTTGTTTGTTTACAGGTTTAGCCCGTATTAGTTATAAGAAAACTAAAAAAAGCAATTTTGTATGCAGTTTTTGAAAAAAAAAAAAAAATTGTTTTTTTTTTTTTTGCTCTATATTTTGGGTTGTTTCTCTAACGTTGTTTTTGTATTTGAATTTTTTTTTTATTTTTCCGAAACCAAAACCAAAAATAAAGTATTCCTTGTTCTTTAGACGTTAGCACACGCACACAAAATTCCAACCGAAAATTTACAATAATACAACAGAGCAACAATTAGAAGAAGCCCAGTTTGAAACAGAAATAGTTTAAGAGTTAGAGACAAACAAAGCAAGACAGAGAGAGAAAGAGAGATACAGCGAGTAAGAGAGTTAGACACATACCTGTATAACCCTTGGGATACACCATAGTGACCTCATCGAACTTGGGCTTCTTAATACCTTGACCGCCTACGGTGGTACAGGCTGCAAGCATATAAAACAAAATGCATATTTTTTTTTTTTGTAAAAACAGTGTTGTTTAACAGTCGTTTGACGCACCATCAAATTTCATGGCTGTGGCCGCTGCCACAGCAGCCTTGTGCTGCTCCACAGTGCCGCCGGCCTCCAAGACGCGCATCTTGTTGCGATTGGCTATGGGACAGCCCGAAGCACTGCAAGAATAATAGTGTTATATACATGGTACCCTAAAATGCTGCTAGCGTATAGTACCTTCTGTGTGATAAGAATTTGCCCGTGGAATGACCGCTACCATCGCAGCCAGGTATGGGACAACGCAGCGGCTCCGAGTCCTGACCATCGCGTGGCTTGCTTTTGGGTTTATTGGCACGCGGACAGCCGGATAAGCTGCGATGCGATGAGTAATTGCCAGTCACATGACCCGAACCATCACAGCCGGGCGTCGGGCATTTTAGCTCCTGTGAATGCGACTGTAAATGATTTCGATCCGAGCGCGAGCAGCCCGTCAAACTACAGACAAAGGGATTAAAGACACTATTTGAAATGAGCTTCACTTCAAAATGGCTGCCAAAACTGATAAGCAGCCGCTGCCATGGGCTTACATACGCCACTGGCAGCAGCTTAAAGCAACTTTTGATTTAAACTTTTGCAGCTGCTACTGCTGCTACTTTTTCTAGGGGTTCGCCCCCCATGGACGTCAGTTTTATGAGCGCACTGCGTCCGCACTACACGTAATCATAAATATTAAAATTAAGCTCATGTCCTGTGTAGTATAGGGACCAGCAGCCGTCCAGCAGTTGTCAACGCTCTGCTTGTAGCATCATTATTGCATATTTTATTACCATATTGCCCCATATTCAGCTACTTACCCATCTTTTGTCTTGTCATGCTGCGGTATGTGCTGCGGCGGTGGCATGGAATAGCAGGTGGCCGGGCTGGGTGAGTAACCGCCCGAAACGGGCGTTGGATAACCGCCGGGGCCCACAGCTGTGGCATAGGGATTGCTGCACTGATAGGCAGCTGGTCCATAGCCATGATAGCCAGCCGGTGGATAGTCGGACTGTACGACCATGCCATAGCCCGGATGTGGCGAGTAACCTGTTTTGCACAGTAGTTTTGGGCTTAAAACATATAGCATGTCAGCGTGCTGCACAACTTACCGCTGGGATCACGATACGTGTCTATATAGTGCGAACCGCCGCTATCTGGCGTGGATTCACGACTATAGGGTCGCGGTCCGCTTATGTGTCCCACCAGACCAAAGCCCAGCGGGCGCGGTGGACCACTAAAATCTACGGGTTCCATTTGTGGCGAACGTGGCGGACCATTGGGTCCTATGGTGCCAGGCGCAGCAGTGCCAAAGCCTTGAGCATGACCCACAACCAAACCGTCCGCATGTGTGCCATATTGTGGGCTTGTAATAATGCTGTGCGGATTAAAGTTTTGAGTTAAGCTTGTGACATGTGGCACAAGTACCTACCTGTGCGGCAGTCGTGTTACGCTGAGATCCAAGGTCTGACCCTGCGGACTCGGCACTTGTGGGCTGGCAATGTTGGGACTCGCTCCTGGCTGTGGACTGCCATTGCCCATGCGTTGATTATATTGATTATGCGAGGCTGGCGAATTGAAACCGTGCGGACTGGACGAGGTTACGGACGTGGAGCCCGACAAGTCTACGGCTGGTGCAGCTACGCCGCCCACCGCCGGCGCTGGTGAACTGCTCTGCTTGCTGTGCTGCTGTTGTTGTTGTTGCTGCTGCTGCTGCTGCTGCTGTTGTTGTTGCTGTTGTTGCTGCTGCTGTTGTTGGTGTTGTTGCTGTTGTTGTTGCTGCTGCTGTTGGTTCTGATACGCTGCTGCCGCCGCTGCAGCTTGTGCCGCCGCCATTTTCACAGATAAATTAATAGCCGAGAAGCCGGGTGGCAGCGGTCCCATAGCCGGATCATAATGATACATGGGTCGCGGATAGATGGGACCGCCACCATTAGTCAGCTCATCGTGCTCCGCCTTGGCCAGCATAAGCTGCTGCTCCTGCAAATATTTCTGCTGCTGCACTTGCAAGTCATCGGAGCTCTGAGGCAGGTAATGGTACATATTGGAGGGTCCGACCTGTCGTTGTCCATTGGGACAGCAATTAGGATCGTAGCGTTCAAAGCCCGTGGCACTCGAAGCGGCTACCGAGTCCACCGAAAAGGCTGTGGCCACTGATGAGCTTATTGATGCGGGCGGATTCGGATCATAGGCGCTGCGTGCATTTGGCGAAAGCTCGCTGTTGCTGCCATTGGTGCTGGCCAGCAGCTCACTGCCGCTTATATAAGGCGACTTGCCCACGCCATCGACGGGCGCCAAGGCGAGCGTATGTCCATGGCTCTGGGCATGATTATAGCGCATTTGTTCATACTGTTGATGATGTTGCTGGCGCTCATCCGCCTGCTGCTGTTGCTGCTGCTGCTGCTGTTGATGGTGATGGTCTGTATGATAGCCGGCTGTATCCGTGCTGTCGCCGGCTGCTGCATTGCCTCCGGCAATCATTAGCGTCGAGTTGCCTTCAATAAAGGGTCCACGCTGTTGATGCAGCGTGTGCTGCTGCTGCTGCTGCTGTTGTTGCTGCTGCTGCTGCTGGCTGTGTGGATGCGGCTGTGGACTCTGCATGCTAACAAAGCGATTCAGCTCATTGTTTGTGGGTTGCAGAGTGCCTGCGCCAGTTCCACTGCGCACTCCGGTCAAGTGCGGCGCATGCAGATTGTCATTATTAGCTTGACCGGCGGAATTGGAAGCGCCGCTGGCAGTTGCTGAGCTATTTGCGACAGTCACCTTTTGTGTGCTGGCGCCCACTATGGGACCGGCAGCGCCTGAGCTGGGGCCAACGCTTGCAACCGTAGCGTCGTTGGTCAAATACGAGTGCATGGGACTTTTGTTGTACTCGGACTTGATGCTTGTTACGGGACTGTATTCGGATTTAATAATTGGCATGGTAGCCGTGCTCAGTTTATCGCTGTTGTTGTTATTGTTGTTGCTGTTGTTGTTGTTTATGCAATTTGTATTGTTATTATTCAGATATTGACTTGAAGTGATTTTCAACTTGTCCAAAGGATGCAGCTCCTTCTGCTCCTGCTCAGCGGCAGCCTTTAGATTACTATCTAAAACTGCCAACAGCAATCAAGTGTTAAATTGTTTAGATGGGGGGAAAAAAAAGAAACAGAGAAAGAAAGCAGTACAGGTAAAGGTTAAAGATTTTTGCATACAAGTAGATAACGTCACATTTAGCTCAAATGACAAGATGCTGATGTCCAAAGAACCAGAAATGGAAAACAATAGACGCAACTTGAGAACAAACCTGCAGTACGCCTGGTAAATGCTAAGAGTTTGGTTTCGGTTTCAGTTACGGTTTCAGCGCTGGCATCTAGATCGGTGGCCACTGCTCGAAATCGGGATATACGACGATTGGCATTACGCTTGGCTGCTTTGGGACAACCCGAGAGACTGCGATGCACACTACGATGCGCCTGCACGTGACCACGTCCATTGCAGCCGGGCGTAGGGCATTTTAGGATTTGCTCGTGCAAAGCCAATACTGAACGTGTTTAGAGGAAGCCCGAATAAAACGAGGGAGTAGCAGGAGGATTACGTGTAATTAGTAACTTTAAGTTCAAATTGAGCTAAGACGACATATAACCACGACTACGAGCATTCCAGTTAAGCAGACAGAGCGGATAGAGCGCGTAAGGCACTGGTCAAGAGTGAGAGTGAGAGAGAGAGAGTGAGAGTATGAGAAGTGTGGAGTGAGACAAGGGCCCAGCACGACAAAGCAAGTTAGAGCGAAACGAATGCTGATGAGTCGCAAACAATAGAAGAAGAGAGTAGAAGAGTGTAAGAGTTGAATGTAGAAATATCTTGAAGAGAGTTAAAGAGAGTGTGTGTGCCAGTCAACAGAAGATGTTATACTATTTATAGCTTAGAGAGCTCTATAACACTGAGCTAATACCATATATCATTAGGATAACGAGAGTATTAGTTTTTGATATAGTTACTCAGAGCTACATGCAGCTAATTTCTAAAGATTGTTTTACCAGAGAGTTTATTTACTTTTAGAGAGAGAGAGAGAGAGTTAGACAGTAGGAGAGAACATACACGCTTGCAGGCATACAAAGACACACTCAAACACGCACACAATATATAAGTATATATATGTAAATGTTGAAACATGCTTTTCATTTACTAGTTTTTATATAGGATGATTTTATTTTTTTTTTGATTTCGTGTACTACTTGAAAAGACTGTGGTATTTTTGAAATAATGGCACTTACATTCCGTGGTAACCTTATCGCGTTTCGGACAACCCGACAAACTGGCAGCATTAAGTTAACGAGCGAAAAATAAAAAAAGAAACAGGCCCAGAAGTAGAAGACACATATAAAACATATCATCGCATATTCTGGTAGGTACAGTTTAGCGTGCAAGTAAATCTATGTGAGCAGTGTATGTGAGTATGGATATGTGTGTATGTGTGTGTGTGTGTGTGTATGGTAATGTGTGTGGTACCTTCTGTGATGCGAATACAATCCCGTGGCATGTCCTTGGCCAGTGCAATGCGGTGTCGGGCATTTGGCGCCATCTACAAGTAACAGTAAACGTAAATCAAAGAACTAAGAAAAACCTTTCAAAGACACTCAAATATAAAGAATTGCTAATGCTGAAGAGCACACAGACACACTCAACAGACACACACATACGAACATAGTTGAAGAGTGAATCGAAGGGGTGGAGGGGTGCACAAAAAACTGACGCATATTTCTAATTAATTATATGTGCGATACTTATATGTCAGTCGCCTGAGGAGCTGGAGTGGTAGGTTGGAGGTTTTTGGTATTTTTTTATTTTTTTTTTGGTATGCTTGGTAAATGTTGTTGGTAATGTCGCGCGAGACGAGTTGATGGCCTGCCAAGCCGCCAGCGACAGCGACTCTAACGAAGAAGTTGCAAAAAACAACAAGTTAGAAATTCTTTTGCCTAAATAATTAATTAAAATTTGATGGAAAACAGCTTTGCATTATTTACTTTAAAAAGCATACACGCACTCACGAGGCAGAGCAGACATCAGAGACCCAAAAACGAGAAAAAAAAAGTAGCTAGGAAAAACCCGAGCGAAAAACAACCCATTGCTGTCTAACTTGGCCTTCTAAGCAGAAACTCTCAAGATAACGCGTAATTGTGTGTGTGTGTCGTAAGTGAATGTGTGTGTGTGTGTGTGTGTGTGCTGCTAGAGACAGACAGCAATGTATGAGAGCAAAGGGGTTAATGAAATATTTTTCGAAATATTTTTGCATGTCTATTACGTGGCAGGGCAAAATGTCAAAATGCAGCAGAGCGCCCAACGTGGGGCGCATAGCTAAAAGCCAGCCAAAAAACTTACAACTAATTAGAATTTAATTAAAATAAGCAAGCGCAGTGTTGTAACGTGTGTCTAAATGCAAAATATATAAAAAAAAAAAATATAGTTATATAAAATAAGGTAGTACGTAAAGAGCGCTGCAAGAAAGGGGGGCTCTAAGCTTAATAAGCCACATTAGCTGCAAGTTAAAAGCTACACAAACTAAAAGGACACGATTCACGCTAATGACTTATTACGTGATGTGACGGCAATAACAAAATTTTGTATACATTTAGTGGAGGAGTGTTTGTGTGTGTGTGTGTGTGTGGGGGAGGGGGCAGCTTTGAGCAAGTATTTAAAAAGTCATTCAAATTATATGAATGCGATAGTGCGGCTGATCCTATAAGCAGGCAAGCCTTTTGTGTGCGGTTTTCAAAGCACTTCAAGCCACAAAACTTAAGCGTAGACACTCGACAAGCAGTGCGACGTCAAGCAGTCAAACAACGCGCCGCATAGACAAGTTCTAGAAGAATATTAATGCCGACATAATGACAAAATAAATATGCGAAAGTGGTTTAGAAAACGTGCTCATATTGCTTTATATCTAATCATATATGTATACACAGGCACACATACAGAACCACTTGGTTTTTGTGTGGCATAAAGTTAAATTTTATAAATTGCACAATGTGTGGAAATTAGTAAAAGGCAAAAGCAGCGCACTTCAGAACACACAACAACAGTTGGGAGTAGGTGTGTGTGTGTGTGTGTGTGTGTGTGTGAGGTACTTACATACAAAAGGGCTTACAAGCCATTAGAAGTTGCTTGTCTGTGTCTATTGTGCCTCAGACCAACGGCGCTGAACTTTGAAATAACGACAAAATCGCTTAGTGTCTTTTTTAGTTGTCGCCAAAGGAAAGGGTTTTTGCTTTGGATTGGGCTTTATAATAATAATAATAATGCTACTACTAAGCAAAGCCTTCATTATAAACATAATAATAATAATAATAATAATAATGCTGTTTAAAATGTTTGCTTATATATATAAACAAACAACAACAACAACTTTAAAGTTGAGTTGTTGGCAAAAAGTGCAAAAGTCTGCGACAGAGTTCGACAGTTTACGAGCTGATTATGTTCGCGTTTTTTATGTGTATGTGTGTGTTCTGTAGCACTCAGCTTCTGCACTCAATCACTCACTCTCTTGCTATATCATTACTCTCTCGGTATGTGCCGCTCTCTTACTTAAACCTATAATAATGTCATGTAATTGCCAATTGAAGTTTGTAAACTCAATGCAACAAGAAGTTTCGCACATCAGCAGCCGATCAAGTTGTTTCGAAACGTAAGTATCTTTCTTATGAACAAAACACAAAAAAAAAACAAAAACTTAGCAATCACCGAACCAGACAGTACTGCACCGTACCGTACCGTACCGTACCGCACCGAACCAAGCGAACCGTACTCAAACTCGACTTTTAAAATGTTATGATTTTTTTTTTTTTTTAGCTAGTAACAAGAACTTACCGCGATTTTGACTGCCCGGCGAGTAGCTGGGCGCAGGTGTTGCCGGCGGTGCTACCAAGGACACGCCTACAACACCCTCACGTGCTATATCCTGCATCACGGAGGCTGCACGACTGCCCACGCCCGCTGGCTGCAGTATCGTATACTGTTTGGTGGTGTCCATTGTTGTTGCTGCCAACGTGTTTGTCGTCTCCTTGGCGCCCGCAATTTTCACCACCTTGTCGCACTCGGCGGCGGCGGCGCCACTACTTGCCGCAGTGGCACCTATATGTGTGGCTATGTCAAAGCTGCTGGCACTGCGTGGCAACGTTGTTGGCGGCGGCGGCGGCGGTGGTGCCAACAATGGTGACAAACCATGTGGTTCCAAGCTATGTTGCGCTGCAGCCGCTACGGCCGCATGTTGCGGCGCATAGCCATAGTAGCTGGCCAAGCCGGCGGCTGTTTCCGCCGCTGCTGCTGCAGCTACGGCAGCTGCATTGTATGCGCTGCTGCCATAATGACCAGCCGCAGTCTGTCCGGCATAGGAGCTCAGATGGCCATTACGCTTGATTATATCGCTGGGTGGCTTAAAGGCGGAAGCCTGTGTATAGGCTGTTGCCGCAGCGCTGGCAGTTGTGGCAGACAGCTGTTTTTGCTTCAGACGCTCGTCGTTGGCCGCCAGTGCATGAGCATGAGCATTAAGACGTGCCTGATCGTTCTCCTTTTGTCTGTGGAAACGTGAAAGTGGTAGTGTTGAGTAGATGGGTGACGTGATGCTGGCATGTTGCGCCTCATACTTTTGCTTCTCCTCGAATAGATTTTGAAATGGTGGCGGATTCTCGTCCTGCTCCTGCAGTCGATACAGATTGCCGCGTGCATCGGGCCAACTGCCGGATAGACTTTTGAGTGCCGCCTGTGTCTCACGTATCAGCGTCTCATCATCCTGATCCGCATCGTTTGTATTGCTTGCACAGATTTTTGGCGGCGGCGGCGTTGGATTGGGACTATCCGGACTAAGACTAATGCCGCTGCTGCTGCTGCTGCTAACATTGTCACCGGCCATGTGTGGCAAGCTACCTGAGGCTTTTGTTGTTGCGCCCAGTTGCCGCTTCTTTTGGGGTAAGCTGCTGGCTGTCGCTGGGCACTTGTCTTCGTGTTTGCTGTTGCTGTTGTTGTTGTTATTGTTATTATTATTGCTGCTGTTGTTGTTGTTGTTGTTGCTGGACTCATCATCCCGGCTGCAGCGCTTCTTGCGTTTGATGGCAGTCTCGTGGTCATCACATTTGCTAACATTGTTGCTATTGTTGTTGTTATTGTTGTTGTTGCTCTCAACCAAGGGTGTATCCTTGGTGAGCGGTCGCTTCGATAAAGCCATCCTGTTGTATATCCTTTAGTTTGCAAATTGCGGCATAAGTTGAAATACACAACAACAACGAGAGTTTTGTAGTATAAGCGCGTTAATTGTTGTTAGTAGACATGCAGACAAACTAAAGCTACTTGCTACAAAACCAGCTTGAGTCCACTTGCAGCAGAACTACGATATAAACTTCAGAGAGTGGAATACTAAGCTGTTACGCATTTCGCTGCCGATTTCGATAGATTACGAAATGACTCTAGGCGTACGTTTTTAGATTAATCGAAATCGATATGGAAATCGGAAAGAATCTTGTATAGATATGCGCTTTAAACCTTAGGATAACAGCATTTTTTCAGATGTCATAGAGTTGTGCCAGAAATTCGCTGATCGAAAATGTCGAAAAAATATTTCATACGAAATAGATTAAAAATTTGTTTGCTGTGCCAGAGTGGAACAATAAGCTCCATGGCGATTTAGACTGCTTGGCATTATTTGGAATTTGGGACGAAATGAAAAGAATCCATATTAAGATATACTTTTCCGAAATGCAAAGAATTATTATAAGTTCCTTGGCAATTGCACAACATAATTTACAATAAATATAAATTAAATATTATTGCCGCTCTAAGGTAGAGCTTAGGACGGAAGAATACAGTGTTGTGCCAGAAATCTCTTTACTACAAAAATTAGCACAATATCTGCCTAAAGTTGAAATCTTCTGGAATTTGTTTTTTTTTAGTAAAACTAAAAGTAAATTATATAATTTTTTTTGGAGTAAGTCTTATCGAATTATTGCACTAAGAATACTATACCTATCCTACATCTTACCAAAATTGAAATCTTCCCTAAGATGATAGTCGTAATTAATTTATTGATTTTCTTCTTCTTATTGCACTAAGAATCCTACACCTATCCTATACCTTACAGAAATTGAATTCTTCCCTAAGATGATAGTCGTTATTATGTTCTTGCTTTTCTTCTTCATAAGATAAAAGTCTTGCCATTTGAAGAATCATAAAATTTTTTTTGTTAACTTAAGCTATGTCACTAATTAATTTCATTTTTATTAATTAGCAGTGATTAAATTAGGCTAAAATTAATTAGATAAGTGAATTGATGAAGTGGTGAAGATTGTGAGATTTATTAATATGCTAATTCTTCTAAAGTATAGATTAAGCATACGCAGTCGCTTCAAATGAAATATTTTTGGAGGGTCTGAAAGTCTGCTGGATATAATAGTGTTGAAGTTAGCTTTAGCAGAATATTGGTTTGTTTTATAAAAAATTATTGATGCTCAGGAGCTGATAAGAGCAGCGTACTTATAAACATAAAATAGAATTCACATTAGAAGATTTCGTTATGAAGAAGTGCGACTTAATATGCTACATCTTTTAAGGCAGTCGTTCACCGAAGAAATTCTAATAACTTTATGTATTTCATAGTTCTTTGCAAACTTTTAAATATTTTTTAAATTGAAAGTTCAGACTAGTATTAAATGCTTGGGATAAACTAAAAGTCTGCGAATAATATATTTATTGAATCCCGCAACAACTTTATGGTATTTACGATTTCGATTTTAGAAAATCTCTCAAGTCGCTACTCTTAACTTAAAAGAGCATTTTTATGTTGAGACGCTCGGAAAGTCTCCGAATATAACATTTACCGAAACTTTTTATGCATTCGGTAAGCCGAGGAATTTTAAAAAATTTATATATATTATTTTTGCTTAACTATGTACTATGCAAACTTTTAAATAATTTGAGGTTTAAAATTTAAATTTTAATTACATCAATAATGCAGAGAGCTTAAATTCTTCTGGCACAGCGACGGATTAATTTTTGGCAAATAACCGCTTATAAGGAATTTCTGGCACAACTATGTTTTAATCTATTTTGTAAGAGTGCAACAGCAGTAGTCTAAGCTGCACGTAGGCTATGCTGCTCTAGACACAATGACGTAGGCAACACTTAAAATAACAGCAGTGTTGCAATTCTTTGTTGGCTTTTAATAAAGAGAATAATTTATTTAAAATATGTCGTCAAGTATATAAAAACAATATGTTCATATATAAATAATATATATAAATGTGATCATAGCTAGCTAGAGAGAGAGCTACACTCTCTCTCTCGACATTTTCAACAATAATTGGTTTATATGCAAAAGTTACTAATTTCTGCGCAAAAATTTTAAATTTCAATGTGATTATTCTTGTTGCATTGAATTTCTTTAAAAAATTATTTGTTAGCTACTTATATATTTTGTTGTTTTTGATTTAAAAAATTTGATTTTTTTTTGTATACGTAGACGGCAACAGCAAGTGGTACAACGAAAAACACGAACAACAAAAAATTGGTACAAAAAACTAAGAATTGTACCCCAAAAAAGTCACTTGCACTTTAATCGTCAAAATGTCAAAAAACAAGTATTTTGTTTTTTCGATTGTTTTTTTTTTTTGTGAGTAAGAAATTTGAAAATTTGAACTTTACCTATTGGACGTTATCGTTTGGATATTTGTTTTGATTTAAATGCTGCAGCTGCGTTTTTTTTTTTCTTTCACAATTTTTGTTTTTGCGGTTTTTTATTGTTTGCCATTTGCACACAAAACACTTTTTGAACTTATTTTCAAAAAAACTGTGGGAAATTTTTGAAACATTTTCAACACTTTTGTTTGCTTAGCGTCGGCAGCGGCGTTGACGTTGACGTTGACTTTGGCGTTGACGTAGGCTGCAGCATCTTGTTTAGAAAAAAAAAAAAAAAAAACAAAAAAAATATATTTTATTTGTTTTTGCAAAAAAAAAATTAAAGTATTTTTCAAAACACTTGTAAAGACACAACAAAAAAAAAATGATGTAGTTGGCAACAACAAGAACAAACTAAACTTTACACTCACTTTGTGGGTACGCATAAATTTCGGCGTATTGTGGGTCTAGTAGCGCACTTATAGGCCGGAAAAGTTTCAGTTACTAATTTGTTGGTGTTACTTTTGAAAATTATTTTTTTTTTTCGCACGATTTGGAGGCGCGTCTCTCGGTCACACGTTACTTGGTACACAGACACTCACACTCGCGAGTTTTCTGAACTTTTGCTATAGTTGCTAGTTGTTGTTGTTGTTTTTGTTGGCTGGCGAGCGAGTTTTAGTTTCAGTTTAGTTTTAGTTGAAAAGTTTTTACTTTTGTTTTTTTTTTTTTGTTTTCTTTAGACTCGAGTTTTATTTTTTTGTTGCTTTTTGTTTTAATGCCGCGCAAAGTTTTTGCCAGTGTGTCTTGGCCGCCTTGCGTTTTAAGCAAAAATTGCAATAAACTGTCGTGAAGCAGCGGCGTGTAGTCCGGACGTCCAAAACCCGACTGCTGCATGCGTTTGGGGTAATAAAATTTTACATTGGCAGCGCGCCACTTAAGCGTCTACGTCTCAGTCGGCGACGACGTCTCAGCCAACGAGCGGCTATAACGGTAAAGACGATGTTGCACGCAGCGGAACGAAGGAGGCACGAGCTGCAGCTTAATGATCACACACGCATGCTGGTGTGCAGCAGCAGTCTGTGCTTCGTGACGTCGACACTTCGTCTAAATGCTCTGTTCGGCTGCATTCGATAAACACTCACACACACACACACACACACGTTTACACCTTGAACATATATCGTTTATCGTTTATCGTCTGTATTACAACACGAGCATGTTGACGACGACGGCTCGCGTAAAGTACTGCGTTCAGTAGGAAGCCGAAAAACGCGCGTGTCTCTACCTGTTCTAAGTTCGCTGCTAACTGACAGTTTTCCAAAGTTGTCGAACTTTCGAACGCAATGAAAATTGCAGCCAAAAATTTTGTCGAAGCGTCCAGCGTCGCTGCCAATGCCAACGTCAACGTAACGCACGAACACTTTTTCGGAGTACACGAAGCGCCAGCAAGCTTCGTACTCCGAATCTAGCGCTTACTCCCTCTCACACACACGCACACGCAGTTGGCGCGCAGCTTTCGCACAGTTTTGCCAAACTGTTCTACTAAGCGCTCAGGGGAGCGAGCTGTTGGCCGCCTGTATGCCAGCTGTGCGGCTCTAGTTTTGGCGCAGTCGCACTCATCACTGTTGGCACTGTTGCCCCTGACACATTTGGACACATTCCGACAGCGCTCAAATCAGTCCGAAAAAAAATTCCAACGGTTTGGGGGTTGCTGCGTTGTTTTGCTTTTGGTGGCGCAACCACAAGGGCAGCAGCAGCTGCAGGAGCAGCAGTAGCAGCAGCAACAGCAACAGCAACCGCCCCGTCGAATTGTAAATTCCGGCTCGGTTTCGGGCTTACTAAGCAAATTTTGCGTTCCCACAAATTACTTGGAACCGCTCGAGCCAGCAGGCATAGACTAGTCCATATCCGTCACTTTGTTTGTTTTTTTTTTTTTCTCAACGATCGTCGTCGTCGTCGTAGTCGTAGTCGTAGTCGTCTTTGTAAACACTTGAAGCATACTGATCAAGCCATTAAGTTTGGTCCTTATTACAGCTGCTCTCTCTCGTGACTAGTTCTACTTATCAGCTAGAACTTTTTCTTTTTTTTTTTTTTTAATTGTTTGTGTGACGCAGCAAAGTGCCCATCTGAAGTTCTGTGATTCAACTTGGCCAGCACCTTAAACAATGATAAGACCAAAGCTGCATAGGAATTGTGCTTAGACAGACTTGAGTGCCAGCAGTTCTGACGTAGACAACCAAATGGTGCTTATCAGTGGTGTGCCAGTAAACCACTTTCGACTGAATTTCAATCCAACTGTTAGTTTTGTGCCGTCACATTTTAGAACCAAATCTTTGAGAGCACAGTTTACCGACGCATTTCTGAAAAAGAGATTTGCAGCGAATTTGTTAGATTTGCACATCTTTCGATTCTCATTTTCGGCAAGATTTGGTGAAATCAGATAATCTGTTCCGCTGCTCGCTCTTCAGCAGAATTCTTAGTTAAAAACAAAAAAAAAGTTCAATCCTAGCTATATGTAGTCATATATGCTCAGCTTGCTCTTAAAATTTCCAACTTTCAAGAAATATAGAATCATATATTAATTTACTTAAAAGTTTTTAGCTTTGGCAATATTGAGTTGTTTTTCTTACAAAGTCTCTTGAAATATATTTATTTTTAATATATTGAAAGTTAGTCAAAACTAACTTTTTTTTAAATTAGTTAGAAAAAAATTCTCTAAAAGCGATTTAGAAGAGAGCCAAAACTGTCTTCTAGACAGGTTATGTTTAATAGCCTGGGTTGGATTGGCGATCCCACACATTTAAAAAATTGCAATTCACAAAAAAAATTTTAGTTCCGAAAATTTTTTTACAGTAAACTAAACAAAAAAAATTATAAAATAAAATATCTAGAATTTTTATTTAAAGCGTGTGTGAAGTTTGTTCAAAATTAGACCACTATTTCATATAGCTACCATACAAAAATTGAACCAGCTTTCTGCGCTGCCGAACTTCTTTACGACACCTTGTTAAATTCATTACATCATCCCAACTTTGTGTTTCAAAACTTGACACACCTGGCTTGGAAGGCAGGCATGTGAATAATAATAACAACAAATAATTAAGCAAAATAGAGCTCCAGTTTAATTCAACGGCTTAGTTTAGTTTAGATATACTTGAATATTAGTGTCCTGTTCTATATCCTTGCGGCAGAGGGCCAACAACTTTTCTATACCATTATTCGTAATGTGCTTGAAAAAAATTAAGATGACACCTCCACCGCTACTATAGAGAAGGTTCAAAAAATGCGTTTCTTTGCGGAGATCATGGAAATAAATACATACTAACAGGATAACGAAATTTTGGCGTGTTTTTCCCAGGCAAAAACTGCACCAGCAGCAAAATCCTAGTATTATAAATACTAATAAGAAATTCTACAAAATTCTACACCATTTTTTGAGAGCTCTTAAAACTGAAAATAAAAAAAGCTTTACATTATAATTTTTATATAGATATGTACCGAACTTGATTTGTTTTACCCAATAAAATTTTTTGACTACAACGACATTTCTGAAATCGCAATCAAGGCATAAATTTTGGGAGGCTCAAACATTCGAAATTTGAGGTGAAAATTAAAAAAGCTTTGGAATCCTCTAGCCTAACACCTTAGCTTAAATTAGAATCATATCAAGCTTCTGATCTGACACCTTCTATAAGAACTGTCAAAAACAGGTATCGCCAATAAAAGTTATCGGGTTGAAAAAAAAAAAAAAAGACCAAAGGACTACAAACAGTACAAATTTGTATACCCTGTACCTTATAATACAAAGGGTATATGTACCATATCGATGGAGTCGACGGAGACCCCCCAAAGTTACCTTAAGTATGATTAGGGTGACTAGAAATTTCGATATACCAATGTCTGTCTGTCTGTGTGTATGAACATCACAGAGATGGTAAGAGCTAGAGCAACCAAACTTTCAGATTAGATGCCTTATTATGTCAGGGGAGCCAAGTTTATTGCATTTTTTTATATATGGGGGTTACATTATATATGTAGTATGTAAGTCCCATAGGGATGTTTCAGAGGACCTCGAAAATAACAAAAAGTAACCAAATTTGGCATTAGAAAGTTTTTCAGAGTTCCCAAGCGCTGTACCAAATTTGGTCAAAATCGGTTGACTATATCTTACATAGAACCGATCGGTCAAAAAATCGTTTTTAATGTAAAATCAATTGTTTTTCGTTTGTTTAAGAAGACATCGTAACCAACATAGTAAAGTTTTTTAGAGCTCTACAGCACTGGGACAAATTTGAACAAAATCGGTTGATTATATCATATAGCCCCAATAGGACCCATCGATGAAAAAAGGTTTTTAGGGAATAATTTGTATGTTTAAAAAGATATCGGTACCAAATTTGGCATGCTTAAGTTTTTTAAAGTTCCCAAGCACTGTACCAAATTGATCAAAATCGGTTGACTAGTCATAAAGTCCCATAGGAATGATCTGCCAAAAAAACGTGTTTGGTGCAAAATTCGTCTGTTTTTTGTTTGTTTAAGAAAATATCGTAACAAAATATGAGAAACATTTCTTTTTTTTGAGTTCTTAAGCAATATATCGGATTTGATTGTAATGTAATGGTACAGGGCATCCCAAAGTAGTCCGCACCCGAGTTTAACGTACGCCATCTTTTTAATGTCAATTTTTCCGATATTTTAATAGTTATCCTACGATTCGGGGCGGAGACAAATCCAACATCATCAAAACCTGTCCATCCGTTCTTTAGTTATAAATGCTTCAGCTTTTTATTTTTAATTTACATCAAAAAAACCAACTTTTTTGCTTTGTCAAAAAAAAAAATATTTTTACTCAAACTATTTTTTGAATTCTCTCGTCTGGGACGCAATTCTAAGTTTTAAGACACTATAGGAAGGTAAAGGTACATATACTTACTTATTCCACTCATTTTACACATACCAACTAAAGCTGTCTCTTGGAAATTGTGGATTTTGAAATTATTTGGCAAAGAAAGGGTGCTCGATTTGCCTGCCCATATAAGGATTTATAAGGATTCCAAATCTCAAGTCTGGTTGTGCTTATATCTCATAATATCTAAGATTTATGCGTTGATAAGGTAACTTGAAGGTAACTTTTTGGGCTCTCCGGCGTCTGTGACGTACCATCCTAATATACCTCTAACCTTTTTATAAATAGTGTCAGTAGATACATAAACTCACATAAAGAGTTACTAGCCAAAACTTTAGCTACTTGACTAGATGCTTACATAAGTGTCAGACATCTGTCAACTGTTACTGTTCCTGTTTCTGATATTTGAAGACACTGTGCAGTGGGCCGTAATTAAAATAATTAAATGTATAAGAGAGAGAAAAAAAAAAAAGAAAGTAATCACAAGATTGAAAAGTAATTTACACATGTAAGCAAACACGCAAAAACACGTTTGCACACGCACACTCGTGTGGCTCACACACACACACAGACGCACACTCACATGCTGGTTCTATAAACAAAGCCCGCAGGATACGCAACAAGCAGAAGAATAAGCAGAAGAAGCAGTATGGTTCAAAGTAAAAACGAGAGAAGCAAAAAAAAAAAAAAAGTAGAAGAGATTGCAAGAAATTGCAAAAGCAAATGGAAAAGTCAACATAAAGACAAATCACAAGCCTTTACGTCAAGCAGCCAATCTCTCCGGATCTCAAGCTCTCAATCATACGAGGGCAGCTTTGAAAGTTGGTAGTAAATGGTGTTTTTGTAGGCATTCGTCAATATTTACTAGCGTTTTGTTAACCCTTTCAAACTATACGTTTTCTTCAGGTTCTCAAAATACTCTTTGCATCTCACTATTCTCAAAAATATCTTGTAGCGTCTAAAAATTTATTCCGATTTGGTATAGAAAATAATTCGTAGGAAATTCTTGTACCTCCCAGCAATTTCTTCAGCTTTGGAAAGAGGAATTAGTCGCTGGCCGGTAAATATGTACAATTTACTGGATGGGATAATAGTTCGTAGTCCGACCTAAAGTTGTGGAATATCATACTTTTCTTCTACAGCAATTGAATTTTTCCTACAGCTCTGAAAAATAGTCGCCGGCGATCTTTTCAGCTTTTATAAGTTAATCGACATGGGTCTCAAAAGACTGTCGCTATGACCCTTAACCAGAGAAGAAGTCCACTGTTTAAATTATTTCTTGTTCGCTGTTGTGCTATTAGAGATCCATGTTTCGGACAGATTGCGATTGAACTTCATTAAACACTTCTTGGAAATGAGGGGTCGAGTGCAAGCCAGTTCAGCATGCATTGAAGGCACAGCTTTTTTATATCCAAAGCCTCATTTTGATGCCTCAGTTACCCTAGGAACATTTACTCTCCAAACCAGTTACGGATCTAGGAGTTGGTCTTGGGGCGCGGGTTCTTCATTTTGAAGTGTATATAAATCAGAGCTCGCAAAAGACTTTGAATCCATTTTTCCAACTTTTGGGGGATCCGGACATGAAATCCCAGCCCCAGTGGATCCGCCACTGCTCCAAACATTTGAATAACACTCCATAGGGTCTATTAAAAAATATCTAGTGTGACCGAATTTTATTTTTTTGACGAACTGAACCTTCGGCAAGCTGGTAAGACCCAGGGAAGTCTATATATAACCAGTTCCGAAACAATATTATTTTGACTTTTTCCATTTTTGTCGAATTTTTGGGCTTGTCCGTTTTTTAAAGCTATCAAGCACATTTATAAAGTTGCTAGCTTAACAAACTGCCCTCGTATATAGAGTCAAACAAGTGTAGTAACAGAGTCCTTGGCAAAGGATTAGCAAAAGAAGCGTCGCTGTGCAAATGATTTCTCTTATTTCGGTGCTGTCATTAGCGAGAATTCGTTGGGTTTTAGGGAGGGGTTACGGTCAGGGCAAGTAACAGCATCAGTCAAAATTTGTTCCAAACAAGACGGTATGAGCAGGGGGCAGGGGGTACGGGCCTGTGTGTTCCAGAAATCAAATGCAAGTGCAGACGCACAACAGCAAAAACAAAAATTAAATGGAAACAAGGAAAATAAGTCATTTTGGCTAGGCCAGGAGCGCCCTTGGACGACGCATTGTCAGCTGCAGGGGCGTGACTCAAGGGGGGCGCACAGCAACATGGGCGCACAGCCGAGGCAACGAAATGATTGACAGCGCATAATTAAATTAATTGAGTAATCCACTGGCAACGCAATCCAAGAGGGTTGTGGCTGGGCCAAAGGGTTGGGGCTGGGGCTGGGCTGCGGGTGGTCGCTGAATGGGTTAAATTCCCAGCGGCAGCAGTGCACACAAATGTGCCGCAGACATGGAGTCGTCGCTTGGTGGTTCGCGGTTGGCGGTTGGAGTTAGGCTCGGGGGGGTTAGGGAGTATGCAGCATAAGGTCTTGAAGACGCTCCTGCGCTTGCCGGCTTGGGCACTGAAAGTGACGTTGAGAGAGTGACACACACACACACACACACACACACAGAGACAGTGTGGTGGCATAACTGTGCAGCCAACATGCTCTGCGTCGACTAAAAATGAAGAAAAGAAAAAGCCAAAATTGAAAGAAGTAAGTCGGAATGTGGTTCCTCTGACTTGTGACTTTACCAACCCACCCACCCACCACCAGCATTTGAGCCTCTTGAGCCTGTTTCTCATTTAGTCTTGTTGGCGGCTTTGTTTGGCTGCTGCTTGAGCTAACGTTAATGTCGCTGCAGCAACATTTTTTGGCAGCCCACAACTTGGCTAACACTTTGAGGGTAGCCGTCCTTCCACTAGCGCTGTATATGAAGCTTGTGGTTTCCTGTTGATGTGAGCTTTTGTCTTGCACCACAGCACTAGATATCGGGTTGCTTGAGACGCGTACACGGCTGCTCGCAAAGCCTTTGTCTTTGACTGGCGCGTTATTAAAATTAGTAAAAATTGCGAAAGGGCTGCAAGCACACCCCGTTCCCGTGCCCCAGCTAGACAGCGTCCTAGTGACAAGCGCTACAATTGACGCACGCGGCAGCGCTCTTTGCCGCTTCCCTGTGTTCCAAGGGGGTTTCGCGCCCCGGGCTCTACGTTGTGTGTGCTGTGGTCGTGGCAATTGTTTATATCGCAAATTAAGTAGGGCTTAAATTTTACAAGCATTTCGCCTTTAAGAGTTAAGTGCTTTTCTGTTCTTTGCTGTGTTTTTTGGCTCAACCGCCTTCCGCCTGTCTGTCTGTCGCCTGGCGCTTGTTTCTTTGTCGGATTTGGGATTTGGAATTTCGCGCGCGCGCGCTTTCTTTTCTATTTTTGACACCAAGTTGACATTCTTAGCGTTGTTACTTTGCCCTCCCACCAAACTGTGGGCGCTCTGTAAATGTGGGACGCTGTCACTAAGTGCAAGCAATCGTCATCAGGCACTGCTTGAGAGTTGCACGCAAGTCTTGAACTACTTGGAAAACCAAAATGCATCGCACTTTGAGCACTTTGTGTGCAATGTGGTAAGCTGGAGTGGATTTGAGTGATTTACTATGTGCGGATCAAGTGTTTTGCCAGCAAAAGCTTTTCGATGTCTATTTTCTGGTACAAAACAAAAAAAAATCAAAAGAGTTAAGCGAAATAAAAAAAAAAAAAAAGCTTAAAGCATGTATGCACTCCACAAAGTACATGGTATACGTTTTGTCATGACGTCAGCAGACAGGTACATAGTACAGCAAACGAAAAGTTTCAGCTGGAAGAAAATAATTAGTTAACGAACCATTCAGCGATTGTTTGAGACCCTGTGACCATGACTCTACGTTTGATAAAAAAAAAGATATCAACCAACCCACAAATACGAAAACTCGGTTCAAGACTTAGAACAGGGTCCCAAAGAATCCCTGAAAGTTTCATCAACAAACTATTTTTTTTTTTTCCAGCAGACGTCGACTGTACTAACAATAAATTATTTTTATTTAGACAGAAATAATGATTAACTAAATAATTGCCAGTTTTCTTTAATTTGTTTGCTCTTTATATAAAGTTTAAACTTTCGGAGTGAAAAGATTAGGTGTTTCCGAAAAAATATATCCTATGTCCCAAAAAAAAAAAAAAACACTTTAAAGCGGTGACAAAGAAATCTCACGAGTTTTCGGCTCGAATAAATTTCAGCTGACTTTTTGTGAGAATTTATTTTTCGCACACTTGTTTCCGAATGAATACGCTACTATGAGATTGACAGCAGATTTAATACTTTTGAAAATAATTTTACAACAACAGCGTTCCAAGGAATTAAATTCATTCTTGGATATTTGACTTAATTCGTCACGATTAAGATGCAAGATTGACAACTAGTTCTACTTAAGTTCTATTTTTTGAACTTTAATGTGACTCCGAAAACTGTGAAAAATTCCGAAATTCATTCAATTGAAACCAAGACTTGCTTGCCTCTCCTTAGTTTGGAGTTTAAAACAACCTTGGAGACCATTGTAGTCTCAATTTAATATATTTTTTTTAAGTTTTTATGATTAGTTTTGGATCAAATGAAAGTTGTGAAGACATACATTGATTGACTCTACGAAGTAATTATGACGCATAAAAGAAATCAAAAATCCAACATCCCCCCTACGCTAGAATCCTGCATGCTCCACGGACCTCAGCAGCAGAGCAAAGAAAATTTTGCAACACTTTTTTTGTCTTGTCTGGCTTTCGGCAGAGTTCGAATTTTGGAAATCGTTATTTTTGCAAAAAGCCAACTAAGGAACTCTCTTTTCAGAACTAGCAGCTCTAGTTATTCTAATTCCCAAAACAAATATGGTGCAGCGAGATTCTATGTTCTAGGAATATTCTTTTCCTAGCTAGAGCGCCACACTCCGTCACAATCTCACAAAAGCTACAGTTGTTGGAATCCTTATTTTACCCGTCCGTGTCCTAAAGAAATTTTTTTAACCAATTTAAAGTATAGAAACCATACTTAATGCCACTTTGTATTTTTAAAAATTGCATTCCTAACAAATTCCCACAATTAGAAGGTCACGCATTACGTAGATCTGTTATACATGTCTCCCTGAAAAAGAGCGCACAGGTTCAATTTTGTATGGTAGCTATATGAAATAGTGGAGCTTTTTTGAGCAAACTTAAGCCTGTTGTATTTTGTTTTAGACTAAACATTTATGCGAAGTTTAATCAAAATTGGTCCACTATTTCATATAGCTGCCATACAAAAATTGAACCAGTTTTCTGCGTGCTTCTTTGCGGCTTGTTGTAGTTTATATCCTTTTCCTAGCTAGAGCGCCACACTCCGTCACAATCTCACAAAAGCTCAAGTTGTTGGAATCCTTTTTTTCCCCGTCCGTGTCCTAAAGAAATTTCTTACCCTTTTAGGTGATCTTGCTGAACCCATTTAAAGTATAGAAACCATATCGTAAACATACTTAATGCCACTTTGTATATCAAAAATTGCATTCCTAACAAGTGGCCTGACTTCCTGTACCTTACTCCGTTTACGTCAGTTTTGCTGCCTCTAAATAAAAAAAAAAAGTAGCTGCACAAATATAAATTATATGAAAACGAATCTTAAATGACTTTATTTTTGGTGACATGCCGGGATTTGCGGGCTGTGGCATGCACCCACACAGTACTAAGTAATATAACCCCCACCTGATGTCCTGGCCTGGGACACACTTTTGCTAACCGGCACAACTCTTTCGACGGGAATACGCAAATGTGTCTGCTGCAAGCACGGGTACGGTTACGGCTACGGCTACGGGTATGGGTATGAGTTGCAAGGGTGCTAAAGTCTTTTTAATATTCCGTTGATGCTGTGGCATTGGCTTTTTGCTCGACAAAGTAAGAGAACTAAAGGAACAGGCAGCAGGAACACACAACAACAACGTCGTTCTCGTCGTCGTCGTCCTCGTGGAGCAAGACGTTCCGGACTATGTAATTACGCGTATAGGATGATGATTAACGCACACAGTAAGGCACCACTTGGGTAGTCGTAGTTTGGGTTTACTTGGGTCTAGTCTTTGATGCCGCACTGGCTTCTGAATCCTTCAGCATTAACTGAAGCAAAGCTAATGAGTCTGTATGTGAATCCAGTGCAAAAATTTGCAATTTTTCCGTATTCTTTGCAATTAGTTTGTCGCGTCAGGATCCCCCTGCGTCATCAAGCCAGACCGTGCCAACTGAGTGCATAAATTTATAACTCAACTTTATGCTCTATATATATGTATGTATGTATATATAGAATTTTTATGAAAATGAAAGACGTTGAATATATATACATACATATATACTTATAAATAGATGTATACAGACAGATTCAGATTTTTGCATAGGAAGAAATACTTGCCAGACAGCCAGACAGCTCAGCTAGCCGGGCAGTTACGCCCACCCACTGCTACGCCCACTTTGAGTTTTTCAAGGACACCAAAGTCTGGCGGAGTGCGTTGCGGTGGGGGAGGCGGTAGTGGAAAAAGCGTTGGAAAGCGGCAAAACTTTGTTTGGTTTTTGTAATGTAGTTAAAGCCTTTTGCCGAAAAACTTTGTTTGAGTCGTCTCGGCCGCGTCGTCGACGTCAACGTCAGCGTCAACGTCAACGTCAGCGTCGGCTCTAAAACCAACGTCAGCGCTGCGTTTTAATGAAGCAAAGTGTGAAAGTCGTCCGGCTTAGACTTTTTGTTGTTGTTGTTTTTTCTCACGACGGCAGCGACGTCAGCGGCGTACAAAGTTTTATACATACATATATAATATACATTTATATGTATGTATATATATTTTATTTTTAATATATGTCTACAAATTTAGTTCAAGGCTTTTGGTTGGGCCAGGAAAACAAAAGTTAACGAGGCACTTTTTTTTTTTTTTTTTTGTTAATAACTAGTTTGGTATCTTAAAGTTAGCGGCTATTGAACTTGTCTGAAAACCGAGCTCAGTCTCGAAAATGCAGCACAAAAGTTTTCCTAGTATTGAACCCAATTTTAGCAAAAACTGGGTCTACGGCTGAAATTTTGTTTGGCGCCACCTAGGGGAGTGAGAAGAGATATGAGCTATTAAAGTTGTCTAACATCGACTAAAATGCAACTTTCACGCTTGATTATTTCCAAAATCTTTATTTTACATTTCGACGCAAATACATAAGTGGAAGGCTATTAAATAGGGTGCGCCATCTGTTGGTTTGTTTGTTAATTGCATTTTATTCGTATATTTTCCAACAAAATTGGGCAAATGTATATAGCAAATAAAAGTTTCAAACTACTATGGCTCTACAGGCCCGTATGCAAACATGTCAATTTTCGATGACTTTTTTTTTTGACGAAAACTCATCTGGCTGTTATCCCATCCATTGAACGAATAGCGACGCTGATAATGGAACGCAAAGTTGTCCTAACAAGGTGTTACTTTTGTAAACGATGGCGCGTCGATGTTCCCGGGAACTCGACAACACTGGTCTCGACAATTTTTTACAGAACGACCATTTTCAATCAATGACTAAAATTGGGTAGTATTGAACTTGACTGTCAAACAACCAAACTGTTTAACAACCAAACCAACAGATGGCCCACCCTATATTTTTGTATATATAACAAAATACTCAGCGAGATGAAGAGAGAAAACTAAAAAATGAGTATGACGCCAAGTAAAAAAAAAAAACAATAATGGACAGAGAAAAGTAGTCTTTATACGGGCTCAGTTTTATAAGTCATTGACTTTTTGAATTTTTCGCGTAATAATATTGAATGCAACACTACTTCTATCAAGAATTATGATATACTGAATATCAAGCAAAGGTGACGCCAAACGTTCACGTCAACTAAATGAGCTCGTCTCTCAATACTAAGGAACTCTCTATTCAGTTGTAAAGCTTCTCAGTTAATCCTATAAACAAAACAAACGAAATTATTTGGTACTAGTTGGGTGACATAGTGCAGCGAGATTCTGTGACCGCCAAAAAAGAAATATCCTTTTGGGAGGATTGCTACACAATCGTGCAAAAGCTAAGGTGCTAGAATCCTTGATGCCCATCTTGCTCAGTTGTTTCCCGAAAAAAGACAATCACGAGAACAATCACAAATTAAAAAAAAAGTTACTTTCATAAGTGGTGTGATATAGGTTAAATTCCCTCACGGTGGTAGCAACAAAGGTGACGCCGAAATTCCGCTCACCTAAAAGAAGTCGTGTCGACAGAAATCGTTGTTGAAAAACCCATAGTCGTTTGAGGTGGCATGCCATATAAAAAATTATATGAATTTTTGAGCAATTAAAAATTATCGGAGAAATACCACAATGGCTATAAGCGCCACCTTAGTCTTAGAATTGGGCTACGATTTTGTGCCATTCACCATACACTCTAGTTCTGGCCTCTAGCGACTATTTTCTATTTGGAAAACTGAAGAAGTGGCTTGTGAAAAATTCGGATTCCTCTATTATAGGATTGAGAAGCGCTGTAACTTCTCTACTGAACTTAAAAAAAGATTACAAAGAATATTATAACTTCTTTTTTTTGATTTATATATATTTGGTTGAAAAAGTCACGGGTTGATGAAACGACCCTCCATACCAGTTTACTTGAGTTGAACTAAACAAAATTTAAAGATCTAAATAAATTAAGGCCTCGTCACATTTCAAAGCGTGCTAGCTGACCTTAAAGTCTAAGCCCGCACAATTCGATTTGCTTACAAATTTAAGCCATTTTGTAAAATGTCTCCAAGACTAGAACCTACACAAGCCGCGGAAAAGGATTATAACCGAGTTTATTGCAAATAGTGGAACTCAAACAGACTTGCAGCGCGCACTCGGCAGCCATTTTAATTAGCCTGCTTATCTATGTAATTACAGTTAAACTGGTAGCAACACCTTCAGCTTATATTCCTACACCCCCCTCCACAATGTCATCCAAGGCCTGGGCTGTCATAATTGCCGTGTTAGTGCTCGACATCTATTGGAATCGAGTCATTTTGCTTTCAAGAGTTTCCGTTTTGCGCCACTTTTCAATTGCTTTCGATACATTTGCAAGTGCGTTTAGTTCCTGGTTCCAGGTGGAGGGGGTCGACGCTCTTAAGTATGCAACAACAATTTGATTAAGCAGCGCGATAACAGTGTGTGTGTGTGTGTGTGTGTGTGTGAGGCATATGTATTTTTAATTGGCAGCAATTAAAACTTAAACACTGTTAGCACACACACACACACAGATACTCACGCACTAATACATAGTAACACCCACGCATGTCTGGCTATAATGGGCAATATTGTAGGTGTAGTTGTAGTTGTTGTAATACGCTTCACTCATAAAGTGGAAGAGCACATTAAGTTTGTCCGAGTGTATGCAACGGGAAGATAAAAACATTTCCGAGCAATCAGCTCGGTAACGTCCAACAGTGGGCTCCAAAAAAAAAACTTAAGTTGCGCCAAATTTTGCATTGATTAGTTGTGAATTGTAAGCGTATTGAAAAAAAAGTTACTGCTGTGGAGTGGACTATTGAGCTGCTTTCAGAAAAGTCAAAGTTTTATTGTTTAATAGACTGCAAAGAAGCACGCAGAAAATTGGTTCAATTTTTGTATGGCAGCTATATGAAATAGTGCACCAATTTTCATCAAACTTCACATAAATGTTTAGTCTAACACAAAACACAACTGGCTAAAGTTTGCTCAAAAACGCTCCACTATTTCATATAGCTACCATTCAAAATTGAACCTGTGCGCTCTTTTTCAGGGAGACATGTATCACAGATCTACGTATTAAGCCACGTAAAAAATAAAAGGTGCATACTGATAAGGACGGCACAACTACAACGTCATATTAGGGATTCCCTACAGAAATGGTATTTTAGAAACATTATTAGAAATACAAGCTTAGCCAAATGTCTTAGATAGTGTCTTCATCATGTGAATGCATCGTCGTTAAGATTGTTTCCTTGGTTTTTGCATAGCATAATGGAAACTAATAAATTCATGATCATAAATATATATCAGACAGTTACTGTTAAGTTTATGTCTTGTTTTCAATTCCTAAACTTTTAAGAGTTTTTAGAGTGATGAGGCTGAAGGACGAAATTGCCAAAAGGTTGATATATGTTGTAGAGTCTAGCGTTTTAAACAATATTTTAAGGTTTTCCATAAGCTGAGGCCATGAAAATTGTTTTTGTTTAAATTAAAAATAATATTTTTTCTTGGCTTTAAAAACATTCACAAACATCAAAATTATTTCAATCAGAATGAAATTTAGAAATCTAGGGTTTGAAGATTTAAGAGATTCTGCCGATTTTGGACCACTACTCTTGGGATTCTAGAAATTTTTCGGTGCACTTTTATCAGCTTTTGAATAACCATTAAGTAAGATCACGAAAATAGTTTCTTTCCTGAATACAGTTTTTCGTTGGCTTTAAAAACATGTTAAATCGAAAAATTATTTCTGCCAGGATTATTTAAAAAAGCTTCCATTTAATTTGAAAGAATTTAGTTTTTTAGCGCACAATACCCCACAGCAGTGTATATCAAAGTCGTTGCTTTGGTTATTATTGATGTGTTTAGTGCGTGCCAAGGCTCATTTAGTGCGTTCGTCCTGCTGTTAACTCAAAAGGTGCTAAGTGGCAAGTGGCACAAATATAACTAACAAGAAAATTGCGTGGCAAGCTCACATAAGTACTGAGAAACAGTACCAGGACTGAGGCAAAAGTACTTGAAGGATTTGGACCGTGTTTCTACTTACTTTGTGGCACAGCCCAACAAACGATTGAAAAGGCATTTTCATTGATAAGCTTAAGACTCTAAACCACAAAACTAGAGATGAGCGCGTGTCTAATTTTTTGAGGCGCGTCACGTCACTAACACAAAGCTACTTTAAGTAAGTACACGGAGCTCACGCATACGTTCGATTTACAATATATCGGATATTCATAGCTATTGGCATTTATTAAGTTTGTATTTGGTGCTATTAATATTATTAACTAACTTTTTTTTAAGTTAATAATGAAGCAAAAAGACTGGCCTCGGGAGAAGCCAAGCAACTAATCGGTTCTTTTACATTACAAGCTTGCTAGAACAAACTGAGATTAGTGACTGCTCGACTTAAGAGATATTTGACTCTAAAGCTCTAATCGTCATTGATCCGTGCTGATAATGTAAGATTTGCATTATCTAATATATTAGATTATTATTTTCTTTATATTGTGTCGTGTCTCTTCGTGTTTTTTTTTTTTTTTTTGTTTAACTTGATTTCAAGCAAGCAGCTCAACGTGCCATGAGGTACGCAACGAAGAAAAAGCAGCTCACGCGCACATCCCTACCCTATACACATATAATGTTCCTATTCGTCAACCGCATTTAATTCCCACGATTAAAAAAAAAAGAAAAAATAACAAATAAAAAATAATGCCGCTAACTTGTTACTACAACAGCCATAGAAGTTAAAATATCATTAATAAATAAGCGCTCTACAAATTTACTCCTGCATTTTTTTTTTTGTACCCCCAAATCTTTTTTTTTGGTTCGAGCATAACTCGAAATATTCCATCGAAATGGCGTGTCCGCGAGTTACGGTCAACAGCATGACGCTAATTAAATTCAATTAAAGGACAATCAAACAATGTCAAACGGAAGTTAAGCCCGTGAGTGTCCGGTCATTGATTGCAGCGGAACGCGGACTTTCCACGTAATTGTCAAATGTAAAAATAATTGAAAAGAATTTGAGTACCACGAAGTTAGCATACCCTAGAAAGCATGCTTATTAGAAGACTGTCTTCTGAAAAGATGGAATATAATTTCTTAAATATAAGAGTTTTATTTTTTGGGATTCACTAACGAAACATAAACGTATTAAAAATTCAGGAATTTATTTTATGACGAGCTTATTTGTTATTCATGAAGCATTTCTAAACTTAATATTTTAATCTAAGCTTAAAGACCAAGAGGTCAAATTTTCCAGACTCTGTTGAAGAAGGTTTGAGCGACTTTGTTTTCCGCGTGATCAATTTCTGTTGGCTTATTACTTAATTATTAAGTCTTAAGGTTTTCAGTTATACTTAAGTAGAAGAACGTTCTCTAAATTGCAACAAAATACTATTTTTTTGGAGAAATTTGATACGAGAGCCCCTATTATTTGAATACACAAAAAACCTTGGATAACCCGTGCAAAGCCACACCTTCCTAACCCTATGCCACAGTCATCATTGTTTTTTTTATTACCTTTCTTACCCTTTTGAAGGCCAAGGTGCTCTTAAAAGATATATTAAGTAAAAAAGACTACTGTCCCTTTATAATATAATTCTCTCAAAACATATTCGAAAGAAATTAAATACAGCTAGAAAGAAAGATGATGAAGATGATCATGATAACAACAACTGAGTAGGATTTTATTATAACTTCTTCTGCTTCAACTGCTGGAACTATTTGATATAGACTTCTTAATGCTGTGAAAAGATATACAAAAAAAAAAGAGTCAAAAAGACAGCAGCTGCTGAAGACAAAGAAGATGATGAAGCTTTTGTTGGATTTTAATGGTAATGTGGCCATAAGACTTACATTTTTTATGGTATATATGGTACAAAATACATCCGAAAAAAGAAAAGTCTGAAAGATGATGGTGAAGATGACCAAAGAGGTGCTGCTCAAATTAGTCTTCAATAATTATTTAACAAGCCCTTTACGGTTACTATGCTCTTAAAAGCGTTCCAAATGAAATACAAGTCACAAAGACTGAAAATAATGATTACCAGATGATGAAGATGATGATGACAAAAGCCAGTTCTTCTACAAATAATTCAAAGCCCAAAGTCTAAAAGCTCTAAAAGTATATAAAAAAGAAATACAAGTGACAAAGACTGCAGCTCGTGGAGATGATGCTGACGATAACTGTTCTGCTCGACAAAGTTTTCTAGAAATAACAAGATGACTCTTTACGCATAGTATGCTAAAAATAGAAATGCAGATGAATACAATTCACAAAGATGATGAAAGATGATCACAATACGATGATGACGTTAGCCATTCTACTCAATCATGACTTTTAGAATTCCGCAACACATTCGTGAAGAGTGTAATGATCTTAAAAGATGCAAAAATAAATTAATAAATTCAATGCGCTGAAAAGATATGCAAATTAAATGCAAAAGAGTAATATTGTATCTTATGGTAACAACGATAATTATAATGTTCTTCTAAAATAAGGTTTTAGCAACATTGAAAAGTAATTCTGCATTTGTTGGTGGCAATGATCAATAAGATGATGAAGATGATGAAGATGATGACGACGACAGACATTCTGATTGACCATGTCTTCTACATAGAACTAAATAATAGACTTTTAAAGTATATGATGGACTCCAAAGCGGCGGGGCTAACAATTAAGACAATAAGACGAAATATGTGATTCGATCCAGCTCTATTCCTGACTCTAGCAATCTAGTCATTGGCGAATACGTTTTTGAGAGCGTAGAAGATTTCGAATATTTTACTGGGTATAATGCTATCTGCTAAAAAAGACTCGACAGTAGCAATCAATGAAAGAATACAGGCCGCGAACAAAGCATACTACGCTTATCTAAATCTATTCCGATCAAAGATTCTATCACGCAGCCAAAAATTCAGAATGCTTCACATATGCTTGCGAACTCTGGGTCTTGAAAAGCAAATATGGCGAAAAATATATGGCTCTGTCAAATTATCGGATGGCACCTCCCGGCTGGGTCATGTGCTAAGAATGTCCACTGAAAGAATAGCTTGAAAGGCCTTTGTATTGAAACCGATTGGAGAAAGAAGAAGAGGGCGCACAAGGAAACAATGGCTGGAAGATGTAAAAGCCGATCTCAGAAAAATAGAAGTCCGACACTGGAGAGAAGTCGTTGTAAAGAGGGACAAATGGAGAGAGATTTATGCGGAAGCTATGGTCCACCAAAGACTGTAAAGCTAAGAGAGCTTAAAATAAGAGGCTATGCATTTTATATAGGAATATTGATCAGTAGTCTTCAATCAGTTTTTAACAAACCGTCTAAGGTTTTTATGCTCATAAATGTTATCCAAATGGAAAACATTGCTCTAAAAGAATACATATATGAAAGAAATACAAGTCACAAAGACTGCAGCTCATGAAGATGATGGTGACAATAGCTATGAACACAATTCATAAAGATTTCAACTGTTAGGGACAGTAATCATTATAATTGTGGAGATAATGAAGACGATAGACAGTCTGCCCAACCAGGTCTTTTTAACCTATCTTTAAAAGATAGCGATAATTCTTCTAGAATTAATGAAGACAGCCAGTAGAAGTGTATGCTCTAAAAAGAATGGTATTCAATTTGAATGCACTGCATCTTTTAAAGACAACAACGCTTAATGATGATGCAGATGATGGGTAATGCTGCTTGACCAGGTCTTCAGTGCTTCATACTCTACAACTTAAAGTCAGTCCCCAGTTAGCAATCGGGAAATCGTGAAATCGTGAAAATGTGAAAAGTGAAAGCTGTGGCATAACATTTGAGCAATTATTTTTATTTCACATCATTCAACAAAATGTGTTTTTTTTTTTGTTTTTTTTTGGTTGCCTTCAGTTTGACTTGTTCCCCGTGTTATCGGCGGGCTGTCGACTTTGGGTTTCAGCAACAATTGACACGCGATATACTGCGCTGCGCGGCATGGTGAAGATGGGGGTCTGGGGAGTTCTGGAGCGACAGGAATCGTAGCAGTGTTAGAAAAGGACATTCAAAAATGACAAAAGTTATTGCGACAAACGGACGGGAGGACATTTGGACAGGCAAATAGACAAACACCCAAAATGATGGGGGATGGCAATTTGAGAAATTTTTTTCCGTTTCTTGTTTTTTTTTTTTGGTTTTTGTTTTTGTTTGCGTGACTCGCCGTTTGAAATGTTAATGATGATAACGTCGATAGCAGCAGCAGCAGCAGCAGCAGGGAGGGGTCGATGGCTGGGTGTGGCAGTGGGCAACGTTTAACCTGTTGACAGCACGCCTGGCACATGATGTGGAGTGGAGTACTCCTGCCGCTAAGCGAGCGTGTCACATAAAAGCAACCAAAATTTGAATATTCAACATGCAGCACGGGAACTGCTTGTTGTGCAGCTGTTGTGGCAGGTTCTGCCCATTGCCAGCCAGTTTTTTGGCCCACTGTTTGGAGTCAGCTGCAGTCCACACACACACCACATTAACGGAGCAACCAGCAGTCGGCCAAAGTTGTTGGCTTTGAGGTCAGCTTTGGGTACCCGATAAACCCTTTTAGCGCATTTCATTAACGCGTCTTTGCTTTTATGGCAACTGGCCGCCACCGAGTGGCAAGTGGCAGCCTTATTCAATTTTTTTTTTGTGTTTCGTTACATCCAAGTTTTTTTTTTCAACTTCTAGGTTGGGTTTTTATAGAAGCTTCACGTGGTATAAAAAGGTACATTAAGTTTGTGCAAATGTTTGTAAAAGGCAGCAGAAAGCAGTAGAGATCCGAGTTCATCTCAGAGGATTTCATAAGTTATGGAATGCAGGAGTAGCGGCTTATGCCAAATTACTAAGACTGCCAGGTCTCGCGTTATTTTTTTTTTATTTTAAAATTTAAATTTAAAAAATTGTTTGAAAACGTAAATTTCTGCAGCCAAAATGCACCCCTGGGTTAATTATTTGCATTTTAGCATAAAGGGGTCTAACGTAACATTTCTAAGCCACCTTGAAAAATGTATCTTTTAAACAATTTTGCACTAAGCTCGTAGACTTGAAATGTTAGGGTAACCTAAGCTTTTAAATAAAGCTTTTATGAAATTCTTACTTTGATGCTAATTACACTAGTTTACAAAAAAAAGTATCTTCAACATGTTTTACTTGTTTTCCGAAAATGAAGTCAACAATTTTTTCATGGAACGTATTTGGAGATATTTCGAAAAAACCATTTTTCGAAATTTAAAAAAAGTGTCTACTTAAGGGGATATCCTAAATGGGATTTTTTTTTTTTTTATATGGTTTTGTCATTCCGTGCGAAATTTTTTTGCATTCTGCGTATAGGCTTTTAAAAGCAAATATCTCTGCTTGTTCTAAATTGATTTTGATTATTTTTTTTACCAAACTGTAGAAAATTGAATTACCTATCGATTATTTTTGAAACATATTTTTGTCGAATTTTTTGTTTGGTCGTTATTTATCCATTCATATGAGATTTTTCGTAATTTTCAGCCAATTTTGGAGAAAAATTCTATCGCGAACGTAAATTTAAAAAAAAATGTTCATACATTTTTATTCATGGCTCGTAAAGTTCGATCGATTACGAAGAAAATGTGTGATTATAAAAAATTATCAAAATCAGTTTAGTACAACCAAAGATATTTGCTTTTAAGTAAAGATACTTTTTTTTTAATTTCGAAAAATGTTTTTTTTCGAAATACATATCTCAAAATGTGTTCCATGTACAAAATTTTTTGACTTCATTTTTGGATTTACATGTTGAGGATACCAATTTTTTTTTCAAAATTTAGTGTTATTCATTATGTTAAAATTTTTTTTTTTTTGTAAAAGGTGTTGCAAATTATTAAAAAATCTTTCTCCGCAAATAATCCCAAAACCAGCCTTAAAGCCACTCTATACGAGCAGGAGTGGAAGTTCTAAAGCGAGGCAACTACTTATTTTTAATAATAATTCTTTATATATAACGTAGTTTTAATTTAAAAATTCTAGACTCTATCGAATCAGGATGCAGGAACTGCCTCAAAATTACAATTTCGTTTCGAAATAATAAAGGTTAACCCAACTAAATTAAAGTGTATAGCTCATTCGGTCATAGCCGACTTACAAGTATGGAATTTTTTTTTCAGGCTTTCCACCACCCCTCTCTCCCACGATTCCTGCTCACGATTTTAATTCGACTCATTTTGCATGCAGCAAGTTTAACGAATATTTTTTAATGCGGCGGTTTACTTGCTGATGAAGTGAATCAAATTGAGGCAGCATCCGCTGGCCAGGATCAGGTCCAGGAGGGTACCAACAGCGCCCAGGCATAATTGCATTTTTATTACTTGGCAAGCAGCGGACCCAAGCCAAATGCCAGTTTGTTAAGTGCATGGGGCAAAGGGTTGAGGTTTTGTGAGCGCAGAGGGTTAGGGTTGGTGGTTTGGGCGGCAAAAAATTCATCATCAAAGGTGTAAAAACTTTTAATATGTTTAATTTTCCACCTATTTTTTTTTTTTTTTGTGTTGTAGCCAAAAAAAAACAAGAAAACAACAACAACAGCAGCGACTTCAACTTGGACTTTAGACTTTCACTTCATTTAACGAGCCTCATCGCTGGTTGGGACTTCAAAATGGTTAAAACGTGGTCTGGGTTGGGTCTGGACTGAGGGCGTGAGCAACTATAGCACAGTAACCGCATCAAGATTTAGTTATAAAATTTGCCTTTTTAATACACTGCCTAGTTAATTGTATTATAAGTTTATCAAGCGTTTTGTAACTCATTCCAGAAGTCAACGTAGATAGATTAAGGATTAAGACTGGGTAGCCCTACATACCAATTTGCATATATTTTGGCTGCCTTGTCTTATCTATTTTTTTTTTTTTTAATTTAGGCAGTCTAGGCAATTGCACCCATGGAGAGCATATATAAAAATACCAGCCCAGTGCTAGCCGGGACTTTAGACACTTTTTCACAAATATTATTTTCTAGTACAAATGCAAGGTTAGGAAATTCCAAACGAACCTTTAAAATATTTTTTTTTAAGCCTTAGCTTTACTGCCGGCATCAAAATAAAAATTCGAAACTATGAAGAGTGAAACATTTTTTAGAAAACGAGAAACTTCTTAAGCAGCTTTTTTCTAATTAAAAATATTTTTTCTTGTATTTTCAAATATTTTTGGGCATAATTTGTAAAAAAATGTGATACGGTCTTCCGTTTTTCCCGAATAAAAATATATTCCTCAATGCTATATAATTGCTTTAGTATTAAGTCCAAACTGATTCTATGCCGTATATAAGCCGTTTTCAAAACGAAAATTTATTTTTATTGATCAATTCCGTAAATTCCAAGCGATTTTGATGTGCACTGAAAGTTAGCTTTTTAAAACATTTCTGATAAGTTTCATATGTTGAGCGGTGCGGTAAAAAACTCGGTTGAAGGGATTGCATGAAAAAATGGAGATAAGGTTGTATTTATTAAACTCTCCAGTGGCGGATCAAAGGGGAGTTTTCGGGTCCGGACATCCTCCCCCCATGTTGGAAAAATGGGTTGAAAGTCTTTTGGGAGCTCTGATATATATACACTTCGAAGTGAAGAACACCCCCTAAGACCAAATTCTAGAACCGCACCTGAGACTCACATAAGGCCACTTATAAAATTTGGTAAATCTGGGTCGGAGGCCTTTAAAGGTGAAATTTTATTATTAGCTGACGCTGAACTGAAGACATTGCTATATGAGGATTCATGACAAACGCAAGAAAAGCATTGTTCCGTATTAGGAGTCACCTGTCAAGTCATTTCCAAGTGATTGCATAGATTGGGAATATTTCAAAAGGGCAACCCAATGAAAGGAAAGTCATGGAGACTACCCGGTAATGCTTCTACGTCGTCAGCTCGACCAAGCTGCGATGGTTATGTTGTGTATTGCGTGGGACCAGGTAGAAGTTATCTCCTGATCACTGGGGCACGGCGTCGACTTCAATTAATGTGACTGTGTCGAGAACTGTCCGAAAAAGAACCAAAATTGGAGTACGGACACGAAAAGATGATTCTACAGCCCACAAGCCTACCTGGGAATGATCAAATGAAAGGTCCTACTTAGTCCACCATGATCCCCCTTCCAATTATTACTTATTCCGCTCGTTAGTACATGGTCTGGCTGATAATATGAAAATGGCTTAATTGGAGCTGATCCTCAAAAAATTAAACCTGATGAAGCAAGAAAACCCAAAAGAAGTTTCTAAATTTGAATCCGAGGTCCAAGAAACCCTGACATAACCTGATCATTTATTTACCTAGAGACGCCTAATGGAAAGTCCTACCCCATCCGCCATATTCCCCCGTCCGATTATTACTTGTACTGGCTAATCATATGAGGACATTCGAAACCGGCTTGATTCGTGGATAGCCTCAAAAGATGAACACAGATGATGCAAAGAAACCAATTTTTAACGTTGGTAACACATATACAAGCAAAAAATTGATTTTCGGGTTGAGAGGTTTCTGAATTAGAGTTCGTGGTCCAAAAACCCAGGGATCTGACATAACCTAATAGTATATACGCTCATATGGAGAGTCCATCCCGTCTGAAATATTCCCCCTTCCGATTATTACTTGGTCTACTCGTCTGTCTGATCACATGAAGACATACAAATAGGGCTTGAATCGTGTATAGCCTCGAAAGATGAACACAGATGAAGCAAGGAAACCTTTTTATGACGTTGATTTTCGGATTAAGAGTTCCCTGAATTTAAAGCCACGGTCGAAAAAACACCAGGCAGAGTCTTGATCATTTATTTACTCTGGAAATGCTCAAATGGAAAG